>QOCX01000670.1:32623-77758 GCA_005959815.1 Sarcophaga bullata | reverse complement strand
GGATATAAATATAATATCCTCCTGGCAGGATCGCCAATTAAGAATCTGGTTTCTTAAGGTATTAAAAAATAATACCACTGTATTTTTGAAACGTTCTTTATTGAGTTTACTTACGAACTGGCGAGCGAAAGTATTTACATTTCTATTTATGCTTTCGTTCTATCTTAAAATTATCCTTAAACATATTTTTCTTAACAACATTTTCCTTATTCTTAAACTATTTTTTCGTTCTTTATTATTTGTGATATTTTTATGATATTTGTGTATTTATGATGTTCAACATTTTCTTTGTCTTTATATGTTTATGATATTAATTGTTTACAATGTTTGTAACTTTCTTTGTTATCTATCTGACCTTGAAACTAACAACATTTTCCAGGTCTAATTACTTTGTTTACATAATATGTTTGTGATTTAAATATGTCTTATCTGTAATATTATTTTCTTTGTTACAATATATCTTATTTCTAATATTATTTTCTTTGTTTTATAAAAATAGCTACCGTAGCTCTTAACTCGTGTAATACAAGGACAACACAACCACGCAGGACACATTGGAGTAGAAAAAACGTTGACATGACCCCGAAAAGACTTCTGGTTCTCACGAAAGCGAAACACTGTAAAATTGCATATTAAATCGTGTGTAGAATGTGCATTTAATAAATTTCCAAATGGAAAATACTAGGGCGAATATCACTACGACAAAATTAACCCAGTTCCTTTCCATACCGTGCGTATGTATCACTTTGGACCGTTTCGAAAGAGTGTAAAGCGCAACGAACACATCCTGGTTATGCTGGATGCATTCACAAAGTTCGCGGTTGTAAAAGCAGTGAAAAGTACGACAAGCACGTCATCAGTGTTCTCTAGGAAGTCAGCGAATACTTCGGTATGCTAAGACGAATCACTACATCGTGGCACCGCATTCACTTTGCACTAGTTCGAGATGTATTGCCAAGCTAATGATGTAAAACACGTACCAAATGCCACGAGTTGATATGCAGAGCGAACTAACCATACCATATTAGGAATGCTATTGCCATCAACAAAAGAAGACAAACACTAGGATCAAAATGATGGTCAACAAAACGACAGACAAAACTCCGAAGCAACTTTTATTTGCTTTCACGCCAAGAAATATTCTTCAAAACGAACTTGTACTTGATCTACACAACAGTGAAACCATAGACGATGACAGCTTGCAGGATATACGTATTGGATCAGCAAACAGAATCGACACAATCGACGTTATGATCGAAAGCACGCTTAACCAAAACAATACAACGTAGGCGATTTGGTGTTAGTTGAAAATGAAGCAACAGCAACAGGTACTTCAAAAAAATAATAAAACCCGCTTACAAGGGACCGTTTACAGTAACGAAAGTCCTCGGTAAGGATCTAAACGTCATCCAAGATCTACGTGGTTCTAGCTGTAAACAGCGCCATTATAAGTCAATATATTCTTTCGACAAAATCAAACCCTGGTGTATCCTACCGGCTATAAAAGACGAGTGTTTAAGTAAAGATAGAGAAGAAGAGGGCGACAAAGGAAGCAACGACTACCAACTGAGGTCGATTGTTTAGACAGGCTGGACTGTTAGTTAAAAAAGGATGTAAAATGAAAGAGAAAAGGAGAAGAGAGAAAGGACAGTTGGTTTTTGGCGAGGGATCGGGAATAACGTATGCGGTAGATAGAAAATGTTGTGTAGGATGTAATTACATTATACTTACTGATAAGAATAATAGTAAAGAAGTGAATTATTAAATAATAATAAGTATTTTATATAAGGAAATTAATTAGGAATTAAACTCTGCCGACTATGACGATTAACTTTACTTTCCTTATACTATTATTAATAATTACCCGTAGAGATTATTGTTCGATCGATTGTCTGCAATTTTTATATTCCCCATCTTGCTTAAATATTTAAATTTTAATTCATTTACTCATGTGTCGTTTAGTGCGTTAGGAATTTTAATATTATTTGTTAATTAAATTATTAAATACATAATTCCACATAGACTTACCTGGGCTTTTTGCCGAATAACATGCATATGGCATCAAATATTGTTGCAGGTACATAGTGAAGTATAAATATCGATAACGTGTGCATTAGTTTATTGGGTGTATTAGCGTAGCACAAATACCACATGGCTTTCAATGTGGGATACATTAATCCATATTTGGTAGTTTTTGTTGTAAAATCACCCCAAGTCAATTGGTTGTTTTTGGAAGTGCAAAAATTATATACAGGCATTTCTTTCGTTATTGAGCTGTGTTAAGATTAAAGAATCGAAAGAAATAAACAATAAAAGAAACAAAGAATAAAAAAGAACAGAAAACAAAATTGACAAAATTTAATAATGTTTAGAACTATAAATAGTGGTTATTGGCTAAAAACAAATAACGATTACCAACTGCTATGTATAATTAATAGAATTGTTTTTTATTAAAATAGGTTTTTATATATTTTCCCCTTTTGAGCTTAATTGGCCAAAGCGGTAGTCTATAAAATAAAGTTGTTTTCACTTCTCCAAATAGTTTATAATAAAGAAGTTGGCATTAAAATTGCCAAAATTTGAAAGCTGCCCAATATCTTTCTTCATTCTATTATTTCTTTTGCACGACCTGCAGATGTATAGGTACCTCATACCATTACGAGCCTTTCGCCATGTTCAACATGTCCATATATATTTTCAACCAGAAATATTATATTTGCTTTCGTCTGTGAATAAGATAACCTTCCAAAAAGGTTACAAATGGCATGCGATACTGCCATTAAAATTAAAAAAGGCTTGTGATAAAACTAGTGAGATTTAGACCACATGCTGTTAATAATAATTTCAATCAATTATGAATCAGATTCTGTAAAGCATTTAGGAATAACTCTACAAAGCAATCTTGTATGGGATTTGCACATACTCGAACTGAAATCAAATCAGCTCCAGCTATTGGTATATTAAATAAAATGAAATAAAAACTCAATAGAAATACGAAACTTTTGTTATACCATGCTTTAATTCAAAGTCACCTAAATTATATGGCTATAATTTATGGCTTCAAAAGTACTGCAACGTTAAAAACTCTGCAATGCATGCAATATAAGTCGTTAAAAGCAGTATATAATTTGCCCAAATTTTGTCCCTCTATCGTGACATCTGTACAACAATTTTATCAATTCAAGGGTTGTATAAGTATCAATTCTTGATGTATACATTAAAATCATAATACAACATTGGTAATCCTACGGTTCGATTTCGTCAAAACCAAACAAATTTCAATACTCGAAATCAGCAAAACTTATGGACATCCAGGTGCAGGTTAGAGACTACTAAGCAACGTATTCAATACATGGGTGTTGTTGAATACAATAACCTTCCTGTAATTTTGAAAACATGTAACAGAATTTCCACTTTTAAAAATTGTCTTAAAGAACACTTATCAGAAAATCTTGAAACAATTTTATTCTAAAACTTCATAATTTAAAATTATTTTTTTTTATTTAAAAATTTTCATAATCTTAATAATAATTTGTACATGAAATTGTTTGCCAACTTGTGTCAATAATGCCTTAATGGCGCTGAGACTATTAGAATTTTGATATAACTATATATACACATGAAATATTAATAAAAAAAAGACGTATTGCGAACATATCTCACAATTTCGAGATACTTGATTTTAGACTGATTTTGATCTGGTTGACGGCCTTTTTTCTTTACGGTTCGTAAAAAGCTTTTTTGAGTGGATTTTGTCTTATTTCTTATATTGTTATTCATGGTTTTTATGTCTTTTTATTAACGATTATTACAATGCCCCTTTTACTTTCTCTATTCTTACGGTATTCAAGGATTAACTTTCTAATTTGAAGTGTAACATGGTGAAAAATGTTGAAATTTTAAACTAAAAGAACTGATTAAGTGAATGGCTGCTTAGGAGCAAAGCAAAGCAAAGCAAACACGTACGCTGTAAATAAATATTTGAAACCCAAAGAACTATTCCAAACACAACAACAACAATATTGCGGTACGAAATCCAACGCGTAAGCATATATTACTCAAATTAGATTCAGTTTTTGTCATTGGAGAATTAGTGGATGTGACACAAAACACACGTTATAATAAAAATAAAGAAATATCAAATGAAAAAAGAAAATAGTGACTTCGTAGGAATACGATAATTTTGTTCTGAGAACATTGAAATTTTGCTTTAGTTTGTATATTCAATAAATTTATCCAAATATGTAAAGTGGCTTTGTCATTATTATTTTACAAAATAAGGAAATTTGAATATCAGAATATCTAATAAAAATACGTGGTATTCAATTTAATAGTGGTTAGGGTAGTAGTTTTGTGTTTTAACTACCTATAATAATTTCAGAACTATTTAACAAACAGCAGCTTAAATTTCGACTATGACTAAGAGGCCAATTATTTAAACCATGTTTCATTCTATTTATTGAAACTACTGTATATTATATGTAATTATATGTAGTTCAACATACTTTTGCTTCTCTGCGATTTCCCACGATGCAGCAATGATACTATTTACGCAGAGATCAACTGGAACCATATTGGCAACAGCGGTAGGATCACATCGTAATGTTCGAATGACACCTGTACCAGCGCCGGCTATAGCGCCTGTGGGTCCATAAAAGTTGTCTATCCAACCACACACAGGATCTCGATAGGTGCTTATGACTAGCAAAAAATAGAAAAGTATTTAAACTAATTATAAATATAAATATTACGATACAGTTTACAAATAGAATTTTTATTATATATAAAATTTATTAAATAAATCATATATGCATATGTACAGTGGACAGCAAAAGTCTTAGTACGGTAATTTAGCCAAAAGTTTGTACACAAATTTATAGTTTTTATATTATTTCATTAATTTATTTCTGTTCTATTATAAAACAAACAAACTTTTTATATTTTTCACAAAACAAAATAAGGAAAACATTCTGGTGACTATACATTTTGACATTAAAATATATTGCCGTACTAAGACATTTGGTGTCCACTGTAGATAATATTGCAAATAGTTACATAATTATGGAACACACAAGCCAAGTGAATTTGAATTTTTTGACTTTTTTTACCAAGGAACCAAAGTTAAACAAAGTTCAAGAATAAATGAAATGAAATGCTTTAATTAAATTGTCAACACTTAAAAGTCGTCGATCTATGTTAAATACACTTTTTGTTCTGGGTTTAATAAGAGGTGATGTTAGTTTAGAGTTCCTGCTTATTCAACTTTATTTTGAATTTTTATCATTAAAATATTATAGATCGGTTTATGTTAATAATTATTCTTTTCGACGTGCCTGTAAAACCTTTAATGAATCTGTTGCCAAGCAGTAATATTCTCTGAGAGTAATGAACTGTTAAAAAACTTGACTATATATTTCAATTGTTAAGTTATTGTTTTTCTTTTTGCTGTATTTAAATAAAACTCTGTGTTTTGTATATATTTAGTCAGCAAGGATGTAATTATCTATTGACGAAAATAAATAAATAAATATGGAAATGTATCTACAAATCATATCAATATTATCATTATCAATATTATTTTCTAACTTTTTGAGGTTGAAAATTTAACTGACGCTTTTAGGCAATTCACTAAAGCCCTTGTATCGTTGTATTCTGCGTATTGTTGAACGACAATACAATAGTGTATGCTTGTTGTATACACATTTTCTTCATATGTTTTTAAAAGTTACATTGGTTTTGTGCTAGCAGTTTATGTAAATGCCAGTAATCGAAAAGAAGAATAAAATTACAAAATATTTTCTATGTCAACAATTAACATTTCAAAATTATTTCGTTCGCACATATAATTAATTAATTTACTTTTTTCATTTTGTTGCTTGAATTGTAGTCGCCGTAGTCTAGTAGGTAGTGTGTTGGCTTATTAGACGTAAGGCCACGGTTCAAACCCCAGGTCAGACATCAAAATGAAAAATAAATAAAAACTCTTCGGAGACTTCCTCTCATCAGATATCTGGCAAAAACTCTGAGAGTAAATGAAATTGCCATGAAAAGTTTCGCAAAAATCTTTCGTTCGGAGTCGACTTCAATCTGTAGGTCCCGCCACTTTTGGATAAATTTAACACACTCAACATGAGTGATGTGAGAAAGTAGGCCGTAATCCTGACTGAAGGGAAACTGAAAATCAAATGATGAATTCTGGTATTCCTCTTCTTATTGTTGTTTGATGTTTGGAATACGAAATACACAATGCAGCATAACACTGAGTTTTCACAAACAAAAATTGTATTCAATACAACATACATGATACAAAGTCGTGTGAGATGGCCATTTATGTTTAATAATTAATGTGTTTAAGCAATATTTTGCAAGCATATAATGTGTATCAATAATTTTTGCGTGTAGAATTTTGACATTAAAATTTTTCGTTTCTTTCTCTTTTAGTTTTTTTTTTTTTGTAATTACCTTTTTGCTTTTCATTGATTCAAATAAATTTTAAGAAACCTGTATATTATAAATGTAATATAATATATTATATTATATTATATGTAATATATAAGCAGCTGAATGCAAATTTAAGCTTTTTAACGAACATTGTTGATGTTCGTGCCATATGTGTGTAAAAACCGAAGATCGTTTGGCCCTCGGTTGATATGGGTACCGACGTCTGTTTATTTGTTAATCAAGCAAACAAGTCCGTTGTTTTTGTTTTTGTAGCTTTTGTTTAACAGTTTAATGTTAAACGATGTTACACCATTTCCATTTTCGTAACAATATATAATAATAAGAACTAATAATAATAATAACTTTTAACTTTTTTGTTCAAGAAATTAAAAAATATTGGCAACTTTCAGCAAGAAAATTTATATTTATAATATCTTTTGCACAAGAAACTATATTCATTGTGACCGAAAATCACCCACATTTTGATTAGTATTTAAATATTAAGGAATTTTTAAAATTTTCGAGGAAATTAATAAATATTCCAAATTTCCCCTCTCTTAACACAAAATAATTGTTTATTTACATTTAATTTTTCCACTTTATCCGCCAGTTTTCACTCTGTTTATCTTTTGTTTGTAACACATTTGCTTCGCAATACTTATAACATTTTCTTTCTCCCTCTAATTACGCCGGTAATGGGTGCTGTTTTAAGCGTTTTTTTAAACGTCATAATTTGCATGTTTGTATTACCCTGTGGTTGCTTGTCAGCATTCAACGAAGCAGGTTCTCGTTGCATCTTTTTAAATTTTTTTTTGTATTTCAATTATACACCCAAAGAACAATGAAATTAAAATGTGGAATAAAAACTGGGAAACATAATTTTTTTCCTTTAGATATATTGAATGAAGCTAAGTGTTTAGTATGTGCATAAATGTTAAAAAGAAAGTGTGAATACTCACTGAAATGACATTTTAGAAGTTGTCATACTGAGTTTCATTCAATAGTGGGCTGCGAACTGGAACATTTGTTTAAAAAGTCAATGCAGGATTTTAAAGCTAAAAGTAATTTTAGCTACACATCCATAAAAACTTGAGCGAAAAATACCAATGTCGTTCGTTTGAAAAAAGTACTGATAAAATTCTGGTACCTGAATATTGCAAAGGGTTGTATTTTATAGTCCTCTGTTTCGAAAATCGGTCACCACAAAATTTCTATACATTATTATGTATTATGTATTATTATGTATGTAAAGTAATCGTGGTTTGAAGATCTCCGATACAAAGAACTACAGAACAATTGTGTAATAATTGCTATTGTTAAAACCAGTTGTGAACTGTGGCACACAAAATTGTGCGAATAATAGAGAATTTAATTACAATTAAACACAAACTTACTTTTATTTTGATTTGCTCATATTTCAAACGTTTTTAAAAGGTAAAAACGTAGCAATATATGTAAATATAATATATATAAATGTTATAAAATATATATATAAATAAATACATTATTATTATTAACAAATGTTAGTATTGCAGTTTAGAATTGCTTAATAATTTTATCTTGTTCGAGAGTTCATTCCAGAGACGAATTGAATAATTATAAAAGCGTCTCTCATTGATTTGCTTAGTGTTTCTACTGCTATTAAGTTCCAAGCCTCCATTAGATCTTGAGAAAACTATCTATTGTACAAAGAATGAAGTTTTTAATACGGACGATTTTATGTAGGCATACTAAAATACGGCATTTTAACAAATTTTCAAAAGATGAATTGTAGATTTCGTATGCGAATTCAGACATCCTGTTATACCTAATTGGATCCGTACAGTAATGTGGGTGTGAGGTAGTTTTTAGCTAGTAACATACGAATATTAAACGTGTAAAGTGTTGTATTAACTAAAGATTTCGCAACATGGTAAAGATTTTACCACAACATAAACAGTTATGGACGTTGTTAAAAATAAATCCTAGATTCTCGATATTATGTACGGTCTTAATAGTCGTATTATTAATTGGAATTGGTGTAAGCTGTGTTGTAGAGTTTAATTTGCCTATTGTAAAAATTTTAGATCACAATTTATTCTGTTTATACAATTTTTAATTTCAGACGGCAAGGAACTAATATATAGCGGAACATCATCCTTATATTTATATATTACAAAACTTCAATCTAGATGGCGGATAATTTATAGTAAATTGTGTATAATAGTGTATAATAAACATTAAAAAATATTTGATTTGTTATAATCATAATACACAAATTGACTTCGATTCCATTAAAACTACGAAATTAGATCTTCACACTACGTCATGTGCTGGAGAAGCAGTCTGACTCACACCATTTTTGTTGTTGATTATAATGCAGCCTTCGATTGCCCCATAAAGGATCGCAGTTTTGCCGCAATGTCTGAGCTCGGTATACCTGCGAAGCTGATAAGGCTATGCAGAATGATGTTGAGCAATTCCTGCAGCTTCGTAAAGGGAGGAATGGAGCTTTTGATACCATGCGAGGTTTCAGACGTGGCGATCCATTATGATGCGATCTTTTCAACTTTGTCGTGGAGAGTGTTATGCGGGAGGCGAGAGCGCATCGCAATGGCACTCCACTTGCTTGCGTACGCTGACGAGATTGACATCCTAGTGTGTACCGAGTGAGATATTACTGCTGCCTTTAGTGCTATTAAACAGGAGTCTATAAAGACTGGTCTGGAAGGACCAAAAAGAGGAAGCCCTAACATGAAAGAGTGTATTATGAAAGGCCGAAATCCGTTGAGTAAGTAATTTAGCAACTGCATTGAAAAACTTTTTCAAAACTTTGAACTTCGGTTTACTCACCACCTAGATTTTTCATTACTGATGATCAGTACACGAGCTTTTCCAATTTTCTAGGACTACGTTGTCTGGCAGTTGGAGATTATATTGGTAAACATACCTTCTGCTGGTATAGGCTCGTTAAACCTAGAGCATGAATTTTGTATGACACAATATCTAACATGAATTTTGGCGGATCACAAGTTACGAAGGAAAACATCTTGGCTTCGAAATTTCGAATTGAGCAATTAAATTCAAACTTTTTGAAATACATTGGCTTATTTGTAGAAACTCCTGCGTGAGATTGGACTGTTAACTTTAACTGTATAATTCACTTCTAAAACTGATTTGGTGTTGTGTTATTCCGTTACGACACAAAAACACGTTACACATGATAACAGCAGCTCCGTGGTTCATCGAAAACTTCAATATTCATAAGGATCTCAATGCTCCAATTGTTGAATGGAAATTGAAAAGTATTCTAAAAAATGCTTGAAGAAACTAGCAGTCCTTCTGAATTCCTTAGTATTCCTTTTAAAGAAAATTCCTAAATTCCTAATCCTAATCCTAAAATTGAATTCCTTTGTAAGAAAAAAAAAACTGCAGCCTTTATCTCTTATTAATAGGATGGGATAGCCTTTAATGTTAGGTACTAAATTTTACCTGCTTAGCCTTGAATATACCAGTATTTTTGTTTTCTGATATTTCTTACCAGTCACTCAAGATTTTCGGTTGACCTTTGCTTGATTTTGATGGGCAAATCATATCTTCACATTACTAGCAGGAGGCTTACATTCATTACCTTGTTGAAAGTAATAACCGCTTCGTATTCTTAATTCTACCGTACTATAATTGAGATTGTTCTTGAGAATGTCTTATAAATTGTTTCCTCAATAAATTCCAAACTGGCCACACCTGGTGTCGACACACGTCCCTACAGCATTATAGTGTTACCACCATGTTTATTTCAACACTGCAATAGAAGTCTCTTTTAATATCTATTTGCTTTTTCACATTAACATTGTTTTTATTTCGCATTATTCGAGCCGGTCCTTCAAGCTGGATTGAGGATTGACTGAAGATCTGAACACATATGTAACCTATAGAGAAAGTTTGAAGGAATCCTTGAAGAAAGTTATTGTCTTTGCTGAAGTTTTTCCTGAAAACTGTACTCTTGCTGTCCAAGAGTTGGGTTTCGAAACGTTCGAAGAAAAATATTTAGCTGCTCGTATTTAGCTAAGCATAGTCCAAAACTACAAACTGATTTTCTTCAAAAGAGCGAAAAAAGGAATTACTACAGGTTGATCTTGCTATATTTAATAATCATGCAAAGGTTAGCCCAGTTTTAAGAATTTATTTGAAAGCATAGTTTATGAAAAAGTTATTATTAAGGGAGGAGGCTTCCAGAACAATTCAACATATTCTACTTCCGGAAACTGCTTACATAACAGCATGATTGAACTTAATGACACATACGATTGTCCTAAGCACATAATCAAGTCTTTCATTTAAAAGTTTTATCTCTTTGCCTTTTATGGTGTCGTTTTAAGAAAAACTCTATGACTCAGCTACTGAAATAGTTCGTGGCCTGGATGTAATTTGTAACACCGAACGATAATTTATCTGGTACGTGCCAAGATTGATACTGAATCAAAAAGTCGATGTATGTGTATTAGCAGTAATAATCCTTGTATTGCAATTTCAGATTTTCGTTTTAAATTTTTAGACAATTGATGTGAGAAATTGGACTTTTATCAGATTAAGCAAGCTAACCCAAATAAAAATCAGGTTAGCACTGTAATATGCCTGGTGAGTACGAATAGCAAATTTACTTCTTGCTTTAAGTATAAAATTAACACACACAACATAAGTGGTGTGAGGAGCTAGGCCGTAATCCTGACTGAAGGGTTGTATTAGCCAATTTTGTATGTATGCATTATTTTTGCAACTGGGATTAAGTGAACGTCGTCTTTGGTAAAAAATATGTTTAATTGCCTAAAGAGTGGTTCTGTTCTTATAAACCGCCCATCGAAGCATAGACGTCAAGACTGCCGTAGACCCATTGTTCATTGTTAGATACGCTTTTCACTGCTGCTGATGATAGGCAATATATTACCAATACGGTAGTGACCCTGTACTTCGACAGCGTCACTTGGAAATTGGTAAACCATTGCTAATGTCGTCTGTCCAATCTCATTACATTCATTGACTGTAAAACCCCGTATGAATAAGGAATTTATTATATCTACAGCGCTAACACTCGTTAAGAATCAAGTTGAAAAAGTTGTGTCAAAATTGTCATATATTACGGAAAACTGTGTTCAACGCCTAGGACTTGCTCGGCAGCCCTCTAGGAGTTTAGTTAGTGAAATTGCATCAGTAAAAAATAAACTACCCATGGATCTTGCTACATTATTGTACAATCATGGATTTCAAAGTATTAATTGGACACAGAAGTACATATTTGCCAAATACTATGACATCCCTTCCGAGATATTCTTTTGATAATATATTTTGGATTCTACTGACCCATACTATAAAATGCCATCACAGACAGGTATTTCACTTGATCTTTAACTTATTTGGAATACATTCCCGTTTAGTTTTGGGAATACGCTGAATGCGAGTTTGTTTCGATTTTACGCCATAGAAAGAGTGGTGTGTGACAATAACATCAAACATATCAAATATACGAATATAAAACACTGGTACATGTGCTTCGAATTTCGCCTGGTGATATAAATCTTGGCGATGAAGAGGTTTTCTACTTGGTTTTATGGGTCAAAGTAGGAATGGTTTTCGATAGATGTTTTCTAGGTGTCAATCAACAACATGCTGTATGTTGGACCGAGTATTCGAAGGGATTTATTTTCAGTTTTCTTACGTTTTCAGCTTACATGGTACAAATTTTTCGGCAAATATGGAAATGCGAGAGCCACAGAAACTATCGACGCATAATTTGGAGGGAACGCTCTACAGGAGATATGAAACGTTAGCAGTTACGTACTGCTACCTATGGTACAGCTTTCGTTCCTTAGATGTCTTTTCATGTTTTAGAGCAATTGGCCTATGATTATAAATTTAACTTTCCAGTAGCGGAAAATATATTTTTTGAATGTTTTTACGTTAATGACGTTCTCACCGGGGCTCCCACGAAAGAGGACATACTTTTTTTGCGAAATAATCTTATTGAAATGTTATCTCTTGCACGATTTGAATCGAAAAAATTAATTTCTAATTGTCCGAAAATATGCAAAACTACTCCAGATTATTTATGGGACTGCTAGCTCCAGTAGTCTTTCTATTACGAATTTTATGACAAAAACTTTGGTTACAAAATAATACCAAATAATCCTAAAGCGTTGTGGTCTCAATACCGGGATGTTTTACAGGCTTTAGAAGACCCGATTCGAGCCTAATAGGGATAAAAACTAGAAACTACATGGATTTTAGTTAGGCGATGTTTTGTTATTATCATACCTATTTAAATGAATTTGCCAATCATTATCCTATAGTACAAAAATTCGAGCCTGGTGTGATTCAACGTTTGTCCTGGCTCTCCCAAAAATTAAAAACGTTTGAGACCAATCCAACGTCGAAAATCTTTGACTATCTTCTTCGAAGATTCTGGGATCTTATTGTCTCCCAAGAGAGTCCACCTGACTGCCTCTCGGAGAATGCTTGCGTCGAAACTACTTACTACCTAATTGGCATACAACTCTATGGTAAATCATTCTAATAATTTTGATATAATTACAGACCCTGAAATCTAGATACATTGAAGTCTACTTCCAGTACAATGGTTAGTACCGTTGAAAGCATATCAATTGAAACTCGAATATCGAAATGGACGAAACTAGTTCGAGTTGTGGCCTAAATATTAAAAATTTATTTATTTAAGAGGCTAAACATCAATACAGTTCTTATCATGTTTTTCATTTCATAAAATTCATCATGTCCAACACAGTTTTCATAATGATCGAGTGCAACTGCAGAACTAGGATCAGTTACCTTTCACTCACCTTTATTTAAACTTCACCCATTCTTAGACATAAATAAATTACAGCGTGCCAGTGGTCGTTTTAGCAATTCAGTACACAAAATCCCATTAATTTTCCGAAAAATAGGCGAATACTGTATTAATTTTTGTAGATTTACATGAACAAAATTTATACCCATGTGTTACATAAGAACACTTACTGCCCCCGGAAACATGTTGTTTGCATTCATACATGTTTTCTTCTTTGTTGTTTTTGTAACTTGTTTACGTTCGTCTCTTCAGAGTTGTTGTTGTTTGTTGTTTACTTTTTTATTCCTTTTTTTGTTATACTGATGTTGTTGTTTTATTTTCGTTAATGAAGTAAACAAGTCCGTTTTGTTTTTGTAGCTTTTATTTAACATTTTAATGTTAAACGATGCTACATCATTTCCATTTTCGTAACACTGCCGCCCACTTAAGCCTGTTCGTCCCAAACAGGTTCATTATCTCCTCTCCATATTTCGCCAGTCGCTCTACGTATATGATTTTCATTTTTACTCGGGGGCTGTAAACTTTCTGTGTCCTGTACATTACATCGTTTGGTCTTCTAATTTTATTTAAAAGACATTCTCCTCCCTCCACTTCCATTTTTAGCACTTTACTTACTTTAGGTCTGGAAATCGTGCGAGCGGTCTCCTGGGCTAGTGCGAAGGCCACGGTCTCTGGGAAGGTTGCGGGTGACATAGATTCTGTACGCCAATAGTCCGCATCGTCATTAGACGACGAATCGACAGAGTCAACTTTGGAAAGCGATCGCATTAAGGTTTCAGTTCCTACCCTTGTTACTCCCACACTGACGTCTTTGCCTGAAGACATGTGTTTTTCCTTGACTCGTACTTGTTGTCTTTCTTTACGCTTTTCCAAATTAAGATCAATAATTATCTGCAGTCTGTACAACATTTCATGTTCTTTATTCCGGTCATTTCTATCTAAATCCGTCTATCGAACTCTTTCCGCCAGACCCTTGTAATAATTACCATCGTCTCTTTCGTCACCGTAGTCTTCTAGGAACGCCTTAAGCTGCTTCGCTACTTTTTCTCGCACTTTCTTCTCTGTCTTTTTGTGTTCACATAAATCTTCCTCTATTTCTTTCTCACGTTGCAGGTCTCTAACGTTTTTCACAACTTTATCCTCGCGTTCCATCTCACGCTCTCTGTCACGTTGCCTTATTCTTTCGCGTTCTCTTTCACGTTCACGTTCTCTTTCGTGAACGCACGTCCTTTCTCCCTCTGCTCACTTTCACGGTCTTTCTCGTTTTCCATTGGTGAGGAAATATGATCGATCATTCGTTCCCTCTTGATACCCGTCGCAATAGGAACACTTTCACCTACTTGTTCATCGGCATTCCAGTCTAGTTCGTTACTACATTCGCTCATCTTTTTATTCTCTTTCTCCTCAGCATAATCAATAATCTCTTCAACCTCCCGTTCTAGTTCTTCGTCGACTGTTTTCTTATTTCCTCGACCGGCTGCTTCCTTTCTTCCTTGATTTTTGGTGGGTGTAGAACCTTTCTTCTGGGATTGTTTCTGTTTCTTCTTATATCTCTCAATGATTTCAGGACAACTAAGTATTTCCTCTGTCTCCCAGGTATCGTCAACGTTTGCATATCCCTTCCATCTGATTAGAAAATACGACACACCACGTTCCGTCTTATGACCACCAATGTCTTTAACTTCGTATTCCTCCTCTTCACCGTCATCACCTTCTTCATCATCTTTACCATCATTGCCTTTATGAGAGGCTTTCTTGGCTTTAGCTTTTCCTTTGACAGCTCCCTTCGCTTTACCGCCAGATTTACTTCTATTATTCTTTGGGCTGCCGCCAATCAATGGGTCACCATTACCTACTACGTCTGTGGTTTTCTTTTCTAAATTTGAATCTTCAGTGAACAACCATCTTTCGTAGGGTTGACATCTTTTCCTCGACACTAGTACTCCTCTTGCTGATTGACCCTTCTCCTCAAATTTCTTTTCAATTTTTGCCACCAATTCTGCTTGCATTTTCTCCATTCTCTGCTCAGAAGTTTCTTTCAGTTTTTGGTTAGCTCTAGGAGCTTCCTTTACTTCAGCAAGTAGTTTTTGGTTTGCTGCCTGCATTTTTTCCAATTTCTGATCAGTTTCTTTTTGAGACTCAGCCAGAAATTTTTGATTTTCGGCTCTAGAAGCTTGCATTTGTTCCGTCAACTCGGCTAGTAACGAATTTAGGTCCATAACGCTGGGGGTTGCAGGTGCCTGCAACTCTCGTTCCTCTTCATCCTAGAACTCGTAAGAATCGATATCGATGCCCTGATGCTGAAGTTCCTCCCTTAACCGCCTTTGGAGTTCATTTTTCGTGCCCTTTGTTTGCAGCTCTAATTTACCCAACTTTCGTTTAAGTCGTTCCACTCTTTTAATTCGGAGAGTTTAATTTTTTTTTTATATATTTTTTTTTACTTTTAGATTTTCCAATCCCACTTCTGACACCAATTGTTACGTTTTTACCTTTTAAAAACGTATGAAATGTGAGCTCGTAGATTGCAAATAAAAATAAAAATAAATTTGTGTTTAATTTTAATTAAATCTTTTATCACACAACTTTTGTGTGCCACTGTTTACAACTGATTCTAACAACAACAATTGCTTATTTGTTATTCCTTTGTTTATGCTCTTTGGCGATAAACAATAACAATTATCACAATTGTTCTGTAGATCTTTGTAACGGAGATCTTCAAACCACGATTGGTTTACTTCACACGCAACGCCTCTTCACACAAGACTGACTGAATTTCTACTCCGACTTTGCATGCTTTGCCGTGCCTTTTATATAGCGACGTGAACAGTGTGATGAATGTTTCTCGTAGGCGGAGGTTCACGAGATTTCTATGAATGTAAACATGTTGTTTACATTCATACATGTTTTCTTCTTTGTTGTTTTTGTACCTTGTTTACCTTCGTCCCTTCAGAATTGTTATTGTTTGTTGTTTACTTGTTTGTTGCTTTTTCTTGCTATACTGATGTTGTTGTTTTATTTTCGTTAATGAAATAAACAAGTCCGTTGTTTTGTTTTTGTAGCTTTTGTGTAACATTTTAATGTTAAACGATGTTACACCATTTCCATTTTCGTAACAATATAATATCACAACTGAAGCTGTCCAAGGTGATTTGTTCTCTAGATCTGTGCTTGGCCACGGCCACAGTGAGCACGGATGTAGAAGGTTGGATCACGGTTTAATGCGACCCGTGTCAAGGGTCAGTCAGACTAGAGGCCCCATTTAAAAACATTTCAGTTTCGAACTGAGCTTCACCGACACCTGGCTATTTCGGTAAATAGTTTTTGGCCTTTCCAGGTTAAATATTACACTTGTAGGAACTAAATGAATTCTATAGTTAATCATAAAACTAAAATAATTTATGACGTCAAGGAGCCCCACCTTCAGGGCGTGTCCATTGTCTCCAAACCCTAGGAAAGCAACATGTCCGTGGGCTGTGTTAAACCGACACCTAAACAACAAAGATTAGCGGAAAGTCAGAAGACTTCGAGAAAAGTTCCCAATCAAAATTCTGCATTCAGAGCTGTCGCAAAGGACGCTATCATGTTAAGAAAGCCATCACTACCAGTTAATTAGTAAGTGGTCGAATCGGGGCTTTGCCGCTCCTTTAGGAAAATTATTACGGACAACCCTATTCCTGTTAAAGTGTACATAACGCAGGGCGTTATCAGCTACAGATTAAATTAATGGCTCATGAGAACCAACGCTTATAGGACCTCTACAATCTCGTCATTGATGAACTTGGGGAGCTAGGTCTTGCGTTATGCTTGCCCCGTATTTCGCTATTCTTGAATGACCTTATCAAGATGTCTAACGATGACCTGTCGGTTGCGAATTGACAGGTGTGGTAAGGACTGATAACCCAATGATAGGTTCACGGAGCGATCGTAATCCTCAACGAGGAAAACTCGGTAAATGCTTCATAAAGACACCTAAAAATTGTTTTAAAATTGTGTTTAAGAAAAGTCTAGATGGGAAAACAAATCAAAAGTTGACAGGACCAATGCCAAAGTCGTGAATGAAATAGAAGTAGACAGTGGATTAATTAGTCTTTCTAAGATAGAAAACTATTTAATAATAATTGTGGTTATATTATGTCTTCATTTTGCCTTATACATTTACGCACTGCATAGCAGAAGATTAAAGAAAAGGTTAGGTTAATTAAAGAACATTTCGGTCGTTCAAATGTCTGAACATTGACAGACCGATAAAAAACGAATCCATTCAATGTCACATTCAAAACTTGCTAACCAAATTTAAACAAATAAGAGTCGTGCTTAACGTAAACTATTAAAGACTGACAAGGGGACATCGAACAGCAGCAGACGGGTTCTTCTTGGACCTAAAAACCAAATTATTGAAAATAGCACCAAGAAAAACATAAAAATTGAATTACCAAATACATTGCATGAAAAGGTAAACTTTAATCTTGATGAGAATTTGACAGCAGATAACAAGATAACTAGTAAAATGTCACAAACATTGAAAACAAAACCTAAGGGAAACGCAAGAAATCTCATAGGCGAAGAATCTACTACTATCGCAGACATTATCAATAAACTGAAAGTAACTGATAAAGGTAAATCAGTTGAGGTTTTGTCAGCATAACTTATGAGTATAAAACAAAAGCAACAATGTATATAAAGTAATAATTCGAGCAATGACAAACAAGGCACTTTAAAAATATCCAATTGCAAACAATAAACGGCATTTAAATGATGAAAATGAGAAACCCAATATATTTGTACCAATTATAAATTCTGACTTCAAAAAATTTTGTAAGCTAAAGATTATCCCACAAAAATTTTACATTAAACATACATATAATAGCATGTATTACAAGTGAATTGTTTACTAATGCGAAATTTGACTTAGAACAATTTTTCCCTAGGCGCGAAGAAGTGGCAGGTAAATTAAATATTCATAAAGTACAAGTGACACCTAGTGAGCAAATTTTCGAATTTGTCTCTATTGACGACTTTAAAGAAATGGGCAATAAATTATTAAAAGTAGCGCTACTTATTGAGGTGATCCACATAAAAATGCCAAATCAATAGCAGAGGTAATGAAACGATATCACGATGACCCCGCAGAGGGCGGACATTCCGGTGTTTCAAGAACTCTTAATAAAATAAAAAGATACTATTATTGGAAAAATATGACTCGAGACGTTGCAAAAATACGTTAAAAATGCCAAACAGCTAAAATAACAAAATATACAAAAATACCATTAACATTGAAAACGCACCAACTAAACCTTTTGATATGGTAATTGTGGATACTATAGGCCCACTACCAAAAGCATATTTCGGAAACGTATATTCCGTCACAATAGTGTGTCATATAACTAAATATTTGGTAATGGTACCAATACCAGATGAATCGGCAAGAACTGCAGCTAAAGCGATATTTGAAAATTTTGTACTTACCTATGGTCCAGTGAAGACGTTCATTACGGACATGGGTACCGAATATAAAAACTCTATATTGATTGAACTTTTAAATTTAGTGTTTCTTAAATATGAAAGCGGACACTAATTAGATAACCAATATAAAGGTCCATATAAAATTAAGGAATTAGATTTTAGAAGTAATGTAACCATAGTTGATAGGGTAACTAATAAAGAACAAATAGTACATAAGAATAGACTTAAGCTATACAATAAAAATGTATAACTAAATAACTGAGACCTCAAGTTAAAAAAAAATATACACTGTACATATATATATTTTTAATTAAGAAGATAATGATAAATTTACTCTATGAATTACACGGTGCGACAGTGAAAATACACCCGAGTAATTTCACTAGGTTCAGTGGAACTCAAAAATACTTTTTTTATATTTCTCTAACCCTCCAAGCTTGTTTTATTTGACGACAACTGTTTTTTTTATCTTTTCACATGAAATTATTGATTACCAAAATATGTTTAAACCTATTTCAAAAATCCAAAGTTTTTTAGAAAGCGGATAGATTAGCATTTAGAACGGTATTTGTTCAAACTTATATCTTATGAGTTTTGATCGGGTAAACTTGGAAAATTTGATTTTTTCATTTTTTCAAGTTTAGCTATTCGTAATTGCAAAATTAAATTAAAAAATATAAGATAAATGATGATATTCTGAAAGTGTATTATCTTGTGAAGAGATTGACACTTCGTTTGATCAAATCGGACAAAAATTACAGTAGTTACTATATTAATAGTAAAACAGTTGTGTTATCTTATCAAACGAACTTTCAGTTCAAAAATTTTTAGTATTTTTGATGGATCTTTATTGTTTATCACAAAATGCGTCTATTTCACGTTTGCACGACTACCAGAAGTCGGCTAATATTTTTGCAAATATTATTATTTCCCTTTGCGCAAACATAGGCAAATTTCTGTTAGTCGCTCAAATGTGAAATTAACACATTTTCCGATAAACAATCAAAATCCCACAAAAATGCTGCAAATTTTTGAACTTTTGAAGTTCATTTGGAAAAATATAGATATGAAAAATATAACTCGACTATTAGACTCTTTAAGTAATAAGTACGCTCATTTTTATCCGTTTTGGTCAAATGAAATGTCAATCTCTTCATAAGGTAATGCACTTTCATTATGTCATTACTTATTTTGTATTTTCAATTAAAGTGTATTACTATGAACGGACAAACTTGAAAAAATATGAAAAAAATTCGCAATTGTCAAGTTTACCTCATCAAACCCCATGGCATATTAAGTCAAATAATATATGTATGTATATCGTTTGAAAGGCTCATCCCTCTCCTTTCCAATAAGGTTTAAATTTTAGTCAATAAGGTTTAAATTTGGTTCAGAAATGGTTGTCTAATCAATAAATCGCAAATTCCAAAAAAAAACAGTTTTTGTCAAAAAAAAAACAATTTTGGAGGGTTCGAGAAAAAAATATTTTTGAATTCTTCTCAACTAACTGAACAATTTATATTTATTATATTGTTGACAATTTTTATATTGTTGACAATTGATCGAAATTCTTAATATACTGTAAACTAAACACTGTAAACATAATGCTGGATCAGCATTATTTATGTATAAATTCAGAATAATTGTAGGGATTAAAATCAATTAATAAACAAAAGCCAAACTGTGCGTTTTTTGCGCACTTGGCAAAGGACAAATAATAAACTCGTTTTTTCTTACTTTACAGTGTGCTGGGGTATATTTATTAAGGGTTCTGATATTAAACTTATTTATAGGAAGCTTGACCACTGCAGCATTTTTCAAACAGAAGAAATAGCAGTTTTAGAATGATTAATTGAGCTAGACTGCAATTAAGTCTCTAGTGAACGTTATTTCAACTTCTGTCTTTGTTCATGAACGCCGACGGTTTCTTAGGAAAATTTCGTATCATTCAAATGTAACTCTTATATGGGTTCCGGGATATAGAGATATTGTTCAAAGTTGCAGTGCTGCTGAGCTGGCGAGAGTCGATACGGAGCGGAGTTCGTAATCTCCGACATGTTACAGGAAAATTACCACGGTTGGCTGCAATTGGGTATGTGCAATAATTTTCATTTGTAAGACGAAGACTCAGGAGTTGACCCCTAGTCAGGCAGTGCATTGTGTCAGGAAAGATAGTTTATAGGAGAAAGACAAGAGTGTGCAGTGTGCAACATTTATTGCTAGGCCAACTTATTTCTGTTTTTAAATCGCATGGCCTTTCATCGCATAATAGAGTGGGCATCCCGGCAATTGACTTATGCAGGAGCTATCTTTCAACTGATGCCCTACTCTTGTCATGAAAAAGCGGAAGTTTTTGAATAATAAGACTTATTTGTACTCGGGCTGCTTTATTTTAGGAAATGTTTGATCCCCGAGTAGAATTGATTTTAGTTACACAATGGGCACTCTTTCTTTTACCTTAACCAAAGAAGATTTATTGCTAGAACAGAAAAATTCATCTGATCTACATTGATAACTGAAGAAAATTTCTTGACGCCTCTCAACAATTGGAGGATGTGCAAAAATTTATAATTTCACAAGCCCATCAATTGCTCCCATTGGGGTAGAATATAGGAATTAGCAGTACGATTAGTGAAGCTCCACCTCAAACCGATAAGTATAAACGCAGAATTATTGTTCGTGCATTCAAGTCGAAGCAGTGGTTAACTAGAAACCATGTTGCAGCAAATATTGACTATTTGTCTCCAGCATATTTTCTTATTTGGCTTCCATATACTTCAGTACCCAAAGAAAATCTCACCGGTCAGTAAAATTGGCTTTTGGGAATTTAAAATATGTTTCAAGACCTTTAGCAGCGTTACCATAAAGAATATCTAACTTTCTTGCAGCAGCGTCAGGAATGAAAACAAGCGCAGACTAATTTAGCAGAAGGCAATGCAATTCTCATGAAAGAAAAACTCAGCCCCCAGTAAAATGGCTAAGGTAATTGTAATGATGAAATTGCAAAGATTTTAGCTGTAAGTTATTTGGACTGTACGTGGACACTAAATATAATCTTAAGTACCATTGTAACTATTGAAAAAGGAATTTAATATACAGGCTAAACATAACTATATATATCTTTTCTCTGCTAAAAGTCATATGCACGCTAATATCATTCTCATACTAGTTAAATCTCTAACCATGTCAAACATTAGTTATGGCCTTGTATATAGACAGTAAAACAGCAAAATTAGTATTACAATGGGTGGAGAATGTTTGCAACGCATCTATCAGAGCACCACATAATTTAATCATCTGCGAATTTATGTCAATAAATTAAAAGCCCAACTCACACATAAAATTTTTTGTAACAGATCATCACTAACCTATAGCCATGTCTAATAGTTAAAGGAAGAAGTGTGCTTAAATTCACTTCAACAATTTCCCAGATCTACAGAACAGCAAAAAGATTTAATATTATGAAGTCTGTACAGCCTATAGAATACCATTCTCCATGGCTGTTGGAACCCACCATATGCCTAAAAGGGTTTTTGTTGGACTCGCTGTAGTAGACGATAACGGTGTAGCGCTTAGGCGAGGATTTTTGCCTTACAAAACGACCGTAATCCAAACAGGAGCTGTGGCAATTTTAGGAGCTGTGAAATCGGTTAAGCCATCATTTAATAAATACATAATAGACAGTCGCTCCGTTTTTGACGCACTGCCTCGTTAAAGAAACAGAAGTACCATCATTATCATAATACGAAAACTATAAACACAAATGATAAAAAAAATGAAACTTCTATGGATTTCAAACCACGTCGGAATTAGAGGCAATGAAGCCACTAACCAACAAGCAAAGCTAGTACATCTGCACTTTTGCCTGATATTTGTGCCAATGTAAAAAAATAACAGCCAAAAAGCCATAAGACTTCGAGGCTTCTGGTCTTTTCGAAAACACAAAGGAATAGATTTTTGTAAATTTTGCCAACCAGATGTTAAACAAAGAGTTCCGATGAAATTCTCTCAACGACCTTTCTAATGCAAGATGACCAAATCATTTGATATGATTATGATTACTCAATAGTAGTGGCGGAGATAACATTGATGAACTAGCGGGTATTGTTAATGGTTATTTAATTGGGCTTCTTCCAGACGATGAATCTTGAAATTCCTCCATTAGGAGTATATACTAACCTGTTAACAACTTGGAACAAAGAGACTGACGTCGTATTGAGTGTTAAAACCGATTGTGCACGAATATCGACAGTCAAGCACTCAAAAATTTGTGCAGTGACATTTTATAGTATTTTTGGATCCTCTGGTCTTGCTACTACAAAACTATACATCTGTGGTAAACTATACTGTGTTGATGTAGCTGTATTCGAAACATGCTGCGCTGCTAAATCGCTCCCTGAAGATCGTTACGCGTGTGAGGACGACATCGAATATATTTGGATTCAATATTGCGTCTCATTTCATACAAGGTGGTTCTTAGCGAAATATGCACACAATCGTTGGAAAATGTCCTACAGAGCCACCGTACGAGAGGATACCTCATTAGGCCGGAGTCGTGTTGGTTCAGCTCATGTTAAAATGGTGCATAATAGTGAACTTGCACTGGGCTAGGATAAACGATATTATGTCTGATCTATATGCAGCATTATGAGTAAAATCCCATGATGTAAACCGCATATTTGAATGGGTTGCAAGTATAGGACTCAACTAAAATCCAGACCCCTATGAACCTATTAGTGAAAGGTAGTTCAGTTACTGGGCCTAGATTCTGTTGGGTTGGATAAACAAGAATCGTCACTTTTTTTATAGGAAAATGTATTTGTTACAACAACAACAACTCATTAATTTATTTAAGCGTTATCGCAGTCTGTTACAAAAGTTGTGGGCGAAAGAACTAAGCTTCACATTTTGTGAGATAAGACAACTGAATGAATGTTTATTCCGATTCATGAACATCAACTGGACTTAAGATAGTATTACTAGTGAATGTAAGAATGTAAGATACGGACTCATGAATTCGTTCAATTGCATCATTTAATTACAATCATCGTCATTTCAATTGCAATTTCACACAGCAATTCAACTTAAAACAAGGGTTGGAAAACAATATTTTTAAAGTCTTCAACAAAAACCAGACGCCTAATATATTGTCCAGCAGATCATCAGCTAAATAATTTATCAAAGTGTAGTTAATATTATTATGTCAACTGCTGAGTAGGTAAATTCTAAAAGAGATGAAGTCGTTATCAACAACAGCAGCGAAAACTAAGAACTAGTAATGCTGTTAACGTGACATATGAAGTAGATAGTCAACTTGTTTTACGTTAAAGTGAAAAGTGTATACCCGATATTGATATGTAATACGCTCTAGTTAGCAGCTGACATATTTCACATTTCATTTTTAAAGTTTTACAATGTATTATAACTAAAAAAGCAGCATTTAATGTTTGTAAGTAAATAAGTGTACCTACCAATTCCCGGTCTAAATATTCCAACTGGCAAATCAGTACCGCATTGTTTAACAACATCCTCTGCAATAGCCTTTGTAAATGTATACGTGTTGGGATATTTTCCTAATAAGCTATTTTAGATAGAAAAAAAGTTAAGATAACAACAGCTTTAGTTAGCTGAGAGTAGAATAGATTAAGAAAGTGTCTATTTACATTGGTGTCATATTATCTAATAAATTATCGGGAGTACACTCTGTCAAGAGAATTAAGTTATTTGAATCGCTGGGTGGCCGATAAAATTTTTCGTCGATACGTCGTAATGGGCACTGTGTGTAGGCAGTGGATACATGTAATATACTTTTTAAATTGTGCATTTCCTTACACAATAGCATAATATCGCGAGCGGCTTTTACATTAATTTGCATGGCTACTTTCAGTTTTTCATCAAATCGTACAGTGGCTGCCATATGAAACACAATATTGACATTCTCAATAAGTGCCCGCCGGTCTTCTTCGCTAAGTCCTAAGCCAGGTAACATACAATCTCCAGCTACACTCTTTATATGATGACGAAATTTTGGATTTACCTTTTTCATCATATTGAAGATCTGAAAAAATGGAAAATAAATGGAAAATTTATAAATTTAACATATTAATTTGATATTTTTTGTTTTTCAAAAACTAACACGAAACAATAATTAGAATTCGTATATATCGTATTCGGAAAAAGTTTTAGGAAAATATTGAAATGGAATCATTGGCAGTGTATCTGGGTAAACGTTAGTAACTGTAACTATAGCTTTAAAGTAAAGTACTAACTATAAGTTGGATATCAGGGGACATTTCAGATCAAACATTAATTACAAAGCAAGACTCTCATACGAAAGAGCAAATTAATCACACTGTTTGAATACTCGTGCTGTTATATGGAGCGGATAAATGAATCCAAGCAGATGTACTCACCTAGAAAAAACACATATATATCGGGTCTTTCATTAAGTGTTTCCTTTTTTAAATTTAAGTAAACCAACGTGTGTGTGTGTAAGATATCATCAAAAATTTTTTGCCATTGTGAGAGGTATCATATATTAACACATATTATTTCCAAGACTGGCACATAAATGCGTTATGTTGGCTTTGAGGACTGTGGCTTAAGAACACACGAAAACATCGCATTATCTTGGTGGCCAGTTTACTTCACCTCCACATAAGATAACCCTGCTCTAAAGTCGTCTGTGAAGAATAGTTAATGTTTCATGACCTGTGCGGCACGTAGCGCAGTCCTTTTGAAACTATATGCCCAATCATTGTTGTCTAAATCATCCAATTCAGACCAAATTTGACATTTATCCAGAAATTAGGGAGAATTGCCAATTGCTGCAGAGTCTTCCGCGAACACACGTAGTTGGCTACGGGTGTTGGTCGATCGTTCAGTGAACCAATGGACTCGAATTTATGCACCACATTGTGAATAGTCCTCTCAGAATAAAACACTCGATTTGCTCTCTTTTGACAAAAATTGATGAAAAATTGCTCCACGACAGTGCGATCTTATCAACATAAAATCAACCATAAGGTCTGCAGAAAACGACCAAGCGAACTCTTAAGTTGTCAAATAAATGTGTCTCATATTAAAAATTTGGAATCATTTATTATATTTATGGCATCTCTGCAAAACGTAACCGATGATAGGCGAGAAGTAATTTTTAGAACCGTCCTCACCACTTTGCTGTCTGAGTCCCAGTATTTCAACTACCTCTAAGACTCGAGTCTCACGATCTCGGAACTCATTACACGGTTTCTAATTATTCCAAAGAGAACTCACAGTATAGAATGAATCCCAATTAGGTGGTAAATAGAACTGTCCCGTATAGCAATTAAGATTATTATTTAAATTTTTAATGCTGCTCTGCGACTTGAGTAGTAACTTCAAAGACGGTATTAGTTAAAATGATATCGAAGCAAGTACAAAAAAAAAACTGATGATGTGCAAACTACTTTAATGAAAGCATATATCCGGGATCATCCATTTGTCTGTTAAAGGCAACACACCAACAAATTCAGAGATTAGTGAAGACAATAAAACAAAACAAAATATTAGAGGAGTAGACATAGTGTTTATTTTATTTATTTATCAATTACAATACAATTAAAAATTATAGAACTTATGCTCGGTGTTGCGAGAATCAACAACTATTCAACAGAATGTTACATATTTTAAAATAATTATATTTTATTGTTCTTTTACTTCTATAACACACTGTATTTAAAAACTTTTATTTGAGTTAATTTGTTGTTCCTTATATTCCTACAATTTCTTCTTTCTCATGTACCAATTACAACATCAAACTGAGTATAAGAGAATTATTGTTTTGTTCTCATTTACAATGAGAGTTGAGATGTAAGTTAATACATAAGCGAGAGTAAATAAATATTAATAAAATTAAATATGAATTTTTTACAAATTTATGATTCCGTTACACATTATTTTAGTTTATGTGTTTTGGGTAAATAGTGTTTGCAAAAGATTTGAATTTTAATTTTCCTTGAATATTCGAAGTGTGCGGATTAATAAAATTTATCATGTTTACAGTATTTTTTGTAAATTACAAAATTGTCATATTTTTTTTACTTAAAATTTCTTGTTTTCTATAACATAAAATTTGGTGCCGAAACTCGGGAACTAGTCTATTAGCGTTTGAATGATTGTGAAGTGTTATAAATCTGATTAAAAGTTCGATCTTTTATGAAAATTACAATTAATTTCCAACATGTTATTGTTGATGTTTTAGTTAAAAGGTTTTTGAACATACAAAAATCTTCTTGATACCTCTACGTGGGATCCACTTCCGATCCCACTCATTGGACAGAAATTGGATTTAACCACGCGTAGGGATTGGGAGCAATCTCTTAAATCATCAACAAAAATCCCTACTCTTACCGAGATGTTCGAATTTTTGGAGAGAACATTTAGAACACTCAAATCTTTGCATAAAGATATACCAACTTCAAATAAAATCATTTGCTTTCAAAGGACTAATCAGTCAAAGCCAAAAAAAGGTTTTTTTCATACCAATCAAGTCACATAAAAACATGTTTTATGTTTACTATGTAAAAAACACCACATGCTATCGAAATGCTTTAAATTTCTTGCTTTTCCAGCTAAATCAAAACAAGACTTTATTTTGAGCAACAACATTTGTCGTAACTGCCTTTCATGTGGCCGTCAACATAATAATTGCACGCCCACATATCGTTGCAATATACAGTGGGAAGCGAAACTGTTCAGATGTTTTGTATTAAGAAAGTAAGGTAATGAAAGTAACACAAATATAGGTGTATTATCAAATATATGTATTTTTTTATTTTATTCAACATTATTCTAAATTATAAAGAACAAAATCTAATATAAACTTCTTCAAAAAATAAAAAATGCAAAAAACAAAAAATTCACCATTTGGACACTTTTGCACTGTTTGCGGGGTTTGTTGTCATCAATCGTTGCCAATTTAATATTTCGTCCAGAGGCCTTTATTTTTAATTACGCTTTCAATACGTTTTGGCATACTCTCCACCAACTTTTGGATGGTATCACGGTCAAGAGATCGCCATTTATGTTGTATTCTCTCCCAAAAGCCTATTTTTGTATTACTTTCATTACCTTACTTTCTTAATACAAAACATCTGGACAGTTTTGCTTCCCACTGTATGTAAACAAGCGCATCACACCATCTTGCATCAGGACAACCCTGATTGTTCTGAGACATCACATTCCTCAAATTTAACTCCTACAAATGATAACGGCTCAGCTTCTACAAATATACAGGTTTCCTCTAACAACGTTCACTTGTTTAGTAAAGTCATTTTTTCAACAATTCGTTTAATAGTAGATTGCGAAAACGGTAAATTTCCATTTAGGGCTCTTTTGGATCCAGGGTCTCAAGGTGACAGAAATTGCAGCACAACTTTTACGTCTTAAAAGACACAAATCTAATTGTGTTGTACAGGATGGAGGCGAAACAAAAATTTATCATTGTAAATCATGCGTAGTTCTTAAATTATGCTCAACTGATTATACCCCTGTCACTTCTTGTGCAGCCTTGGTTCTTTCCAAACTGACGAACTACACACCTAATACTATTCTTACAAACATTACAATACCCCAGGGTATTGGATCATTCTGATCCAATTGATATCATCCTTAGTTCGGATATTTTAAGCTCAATAATAATACCAGGTACTTCGTTCAAGTTTAACAACTTATTTTATTTTTTATTGTTCGGTTGGGTTTTCTCTGGTCCTACTCATAATCACCCGTTTCCTAATATAACTGTTCATATGGTCAATTTCGACAATGCTCTCAGATTATTTTGGGAACAAGAATAGGTTGAAGTGAAGAGGACTCATTATGCGAACTATATATCATAAACACAACGACGCGTGACAAAAAAGATCGTAATATCGTAAATTTACCATTTAAATCTTTTGTTAATGGTACGTCATCTATTAATTTGAATAATAATCATATCAACGCACATAAAAGATTAATACAATTAGAGAATCGTTTTGCTAATCAACCATTATTTTTTGAAAGATATAAAGATTTTATGCGAGAATACGAGTCATTAGGACACATGAGAAAAGTAGAGAGTTATCAGGAAAATGTGCATGAAAATTTTGACATTTTACCCCATCATGGAGTTTTAAAAGAGAATAGTTCTACAACTAAATTACGTGTTGCGTTCGACGGCAGTAGTCATTTACCTGGTCAAGCTTCCCTTAATGAAGAACTATGTTCCAGTCCAGTACTGCAAAATAACCTGCCCCAGATAATCAGCAGGTGGAGACGTCATAGGATAGGATTTTGCGCTAACATTGAGAAAATGTTCAGACAAATTGAAGTTTTCCAAGAACACCGACGTTTTCAGCAAATCTTATGGCGCTATAGCCCTGCTGATGAAACCCTATTTATCCATAAGAGTTCTTCGAAAACTATCTGAGGACTACACTCTACTTTGTTTCCAATTGAGTCAAAAACTCTTACTCTCGACTCTTATGTAGATGATATAATATCTGGTTCTGATTCATTGAACGACGCGATTTCTACGCAGAATAATTTATGTACTTTGCTTAAAAGTGGAGGCTTTAATCTTAGGAAATGGATTAGTAATTCTACTGACCTCTTGCATAATATAACTGAAGAATTCAGGAAAAAATTAGTATCGTGGAATTTCGACCATGATAATGTGATAAAAACATTAGGAATCCAGTGGATACCTAATTCTGAAACATTTTCCTTTAAAGTAAATGCACCATTAACCGATAAAGTTACAAAACGTATAATCCTTGCTGAATCTGCTAGACTTTTTGATTCATTGGGATGGCTTGCCCCATCCACTATCGTGGCTAAAATCCTTTTCCAAAAATTATGGTTGGAAGGATAAGATTGGGATTCAGAAGTTCCGCAACATATAAAAAATACTTGGCTAAAATATAAAAATATTTTGAAAAGTCTTGAAAAAATAAAAATTCAAAGATGGTTTAATTATAATCCCACAGCTACAGTAGAACTGCATTGCTTTTGTGATGCATCCAATGGTGCATATGCTGCAGTTGTATAGATACGGCTATATTCTTTAAAAAATGTTTTTGTTCACATTTTACAAGCAAAAACAAAGGTTACACCGGTAAAGACCGTCACTATACCAAGGTTAGAACTTTGCGCTGACTCACTTTTTGTAAAATTGACTAACAAGGTGAAAGAATCTCTGTCAGAGATTTGTGTTAAAAATATTACATACTGGAGCGATAATACTACGGTGCTCAGCTGGATTAGGAAACATCCCTCTCGGTGGAGTGCATATGTTTCAAATCGAGTGGCGGAGATACAGCGATATTCAAATATCCAGCAATGTTAGATATGAGATATGTTCCATCTGCACATAATCCTGCAGACTCCGCTTCAAGAGGCATTTTACCCGAAGATCTTGTAAAAGACAGTATATGGTGGCTTGGGCCAGAGTTTTTGAAAGGGCTACCTTCATGTTGGCCGAAAAATATTTGTAACATGGAAACAACATTAGAAGAACATAAATCAACGATTGTAACCAATGTTTTTAATGAATCGACATACCCTTATCTTTTTCAAAAGTTTTCATTATTAAATAAATTAGTCAGAATTTGTACATTTTGCTTACGATTTTACAATAACTGTAAAGCGAACAACTCCAAGCTATTTGGGCCCCTCACAACTTCAGAAATTAAGTTTTCATTAGAAAGACTTGTTAAAGTCACCCAGTCAATTGATTTTCATACCGAAATTACAAAATTTAAATTCTAACTTCACTATTAAAAATAAACATATCTTAAAATTAATGACAGAGGCATTCTAAGAGTTGGTGGAAGACTGGAAAATGCAGATTTGGCATACTCTACAAAACACCCCATTTTACTAGGCGAAAACAATCCATTGTTTTCTTTGGTTATACTGGACTCCCACCAAAAAACATTACATGGAGGTCTGACTTTAACTATGATTACGTTAAACGAAAATTTTGGATTATAGCAGGTAATCAAATAGCTAAAAAGATCATTAATAGTGGTGTTCGCTGTTTTAGATACAACGCAGAAACCTCAACAAATTATGGGAAACCTACCCTCGGTTCGAGTTAACATGACAAGACCATTTAGACACTGCGGTGTAGATTTTGCTGGACCCATTACTCTAAAAAATTCATCATTACGATCTGCAGTGCTATCTAAAGGCTATATTTGTGTATTCATATGTACGGTTACAAAGGCCATACATTTAGAAACCGTATCAGATTTAAGTACTAATTTATTTTTGGTCGCATTTCGATTTGTGTCGGAGAGGAGCTGCACGGATATGTACTCGGACTGTGGAACTAACTTTGTAGGGGCTTCGAAAGAACTGAAAGTACTTCATCGTTGAATTCAATCTTCATTATCAGAGGAACTTCGACAAATTATATCAGTTGACGGAACCAATTGGCATTTCATATCACCAGCCTCTCCTCATTTTGGAGGATTGTGGGAGACCGGTGTTAAATCGGTCAAATATCACTTAAAACGTATAATGACTGATCGTGTTTTGAGTTATGAAGAGCTTTCCACTTTGCTATGTCAGATTGAAGGATGTCTTAATTCACGCCCACTTTGCCCTCTTTCTATTGATCCAACCGATAACGACGCACTGACGCCTATCTACCGTTTGTGTACAAGAAGAAAGTTTTCTGAACACAAATCCTCAACATTTAACAAGATGGAAAGCCATTGAACGAATTAAAAAATCATTTTGGAAGAGATAGTATTATGAATATCTAAACCGTTTGCAGTCTCTCCAAAATGGTTTAACGACCAAAGAAATATAAAGCTTGGAGACCTTGTTCTTATTAAGAGTAAGAGTAGCAACAATATTGTCCAAACAGAAAATATTGAAACGACCTATAACTAAATTATGTTTACTCCCTACTGATGAAATTTTTTCAAACCCCAAGGAGAAAAAGTCCATTGAAAATTAACCAATTACCACATAATATAGGTTTATACATCTCGTTGTGAGTCGAAGCATAGCGGAGCTAGTCGGGCTCGACAAAAACACTTCCAACGATAAGCCTATATTAAGCAGCGTTAAGAATAGTGGTTCTTGGGTCGGAGTATGTTGTGAGAATCAACAACTATTCAACAGAATGTTACATATTTTAAAATAATTATATTTTATTGTTCATTTGAAGTCGCCGTAGTCTAGTGGGCAGTGTGTTGGCTTATTAGACGAAAGGCCAGGGTTCAAATCCCCGGTCAGACATCAAAAACGAAATATGAGAAAAATATTTCTTCGGCGGCTTCCTCTCAACAGATTTCTGCCAAAAACTCTGAGATTAAATAAAATTTTCATGTAAAGTTTCTCAAAAATCTGTCATTCGGAGTCGACTTTAAACTGTAGGTCCCGCTACTCATGTATTAAATTAGCACACACAACATAAGTGGTGTGAGAAGCTAGGCCGTAATCCTGACTGAAGGGTTGTAATGGCCAATCCTTATGTATGCATGTCATTTAATTTTATAACACACTGTATTTAACTTTTATTTGAGTTAATTTATTATTCCTTATATTCCTTCAATTTCTTCCTTCTCATGTACCAATTACAATATCAAACTGAGTGTAAGAGAATTATTGTTTTGTTCTCATTTACAATGATAGTTGATATATTATTATTAGTAATACATAAGCGAGAGTAAACAATAGGAATCAATTTCTTTTTATATTATTGTTTAAATATGAATTTTTATATATTTATGATCCCGTTACACATTATTTTAGTTTATGTGTTTTGGGTAAATAGAGTTTGCAAAAGATTTGAATTTTAATTGTTTTTGAATATTCGAAGTGAGCGGATTAATAAAATTTATAATATTTACAGTATTTTTTGTAAATTACAAAATTGCCTTATTTTTTTTAGTTAGTCTAACAGATCAGTGTCTCTAGCGGGAATCGAACCCACCACTCTCACTCTAATAGTCTAGCACGCTGATAGCCTCCCACTAGACTACCAGGGTACCCGGAAATAATGAAGTACATTTATTAAACATATTAATTGAAGTAAAATTTAAATCGTAATATTTATTGGAAAGGTGCTTAATCGACCGAAATATTACACAAGTCGACAAGATATTTAAGATTTTTGGTCACAGAGTTTGGACTGTTCTATCAGAACACGGTTTTTGACCATATTCGACTCGATATTACGTAACAAATATATTTTCTTATGAAATCGCGATGCAGTATCTGAAAGTGTTAATCTTATCATTTAAAACATTTTTTTGCATTTCTGCGCAGAAGTCGCCAAATTGACATCAAAACTGAAGCTATGAACAAGAAGTACTATACAAATCAACATTTTTGCGTAAAAGTAAATCAAAAGTTTTCGAAAGATTTATAAGTCTGTACAGTGATCGGTGAATTTTCTTTTTGCTAAATTTAAAGAACAAACCTTGCCTCCACCGTTTGGTTCTAGTAAGAAGACGTGCTGCTAAGTTTTTCTTCGATTAAAAATTGCAAAATGCTCAAATTTATAAGACCATTATAAATCGCTCATATTCAATCTAAATCATTTTTTGTTTTCAAATTAATAAGATTGTGCTGAATTTTTACTACAGCTTTAAAATTTTATCAATAAAACTATCTGATACGCATTTGATTAAACATTTTCATAATTGTTATATAAAAATATTTACGTCACTCAATAAGGCTTTTTAAAACAGATTATGTATTTTTGCTACTCAAATGTTTTTCTATAATACTTCATTATTAGATTATCAAAAAGTAATTGCCAAAAAATTACACTGTCACCAAAATACAACTATGCAATATACAATTACGAATGATCACAACAGCACCTTTTTGTATATCACAAACCTAGTCATAAGGTCATAAGGATATCGTCTTGCCAATTGTAAAAACATAGATTCGAAAGTATGTCGCGAAATGCTTTAAGAATTTTGTATTCTATCCAAATATCCTGTCTCGTAACATTTATTACAATGTAGTCCTTAACATAAAATACAAATGTCTACGATTGTAAATATACACAAAATACATGACAAATTTATATTAAGTTTATAAGTTTTTTTTTAGAATTTAAGATTTGATCACTTATTGATAAAACACAACAGTTTTAATACAAGTATATAAAAGGACATGCTTTACATACGAGCAGCCACATTCATTTCTGTTTATATTTTTTTTAATTTTTTTTCTTTTACGTTAAAGCTTACTTTTAGGCTTAAGGAAAAATTGTCATGACGTCAAATTTTGTGCTGTATGCAGTAAAAATGCTGCAATCACTTTTCATGCAGCATGGAAAAAAATTTGAAAAATTTTGAATTTTTGTTTGAATTTTACAATGAAATGATACGGATACGATACAAAATTTCGCTAAAATTTTCTTTTTTTTGTTCTAAGTGCAGTTTTTTTTTGCAGTTTTCTAATGTATAAATTTGGATTTTACCTCCTAAAAGTATGTATAGGGTTTCAAATTAAGCAGCACAGTAACATGTTTTCAGATCTTAACACTAGCAAGGCCACTATATATATGGAAAACAAAAACGCTTATGTGTTACTAAATAAAGATGAAGAAAGGTTCTGAATAAGATTAAAACTGAATAGAATTAAAAAGAAAAATATTAAAAAAATTAAACAATTAAAAACAAGATAGCAATAAAATAAATCAAAATTAGTTTAAAATTTCATGAGTAAAACTCTAAAAATGAAACGCTAAAAGATTAAGAAGCTAAACATCTTACATTGAGAAGGAGAAATTGAATTAGGTATCGCCAGGAATAAAACAAAATAATGTGTAAAACTCCGAAAATGAAACACTAAAAGATTAAGAAGCTAAACATCTTACACTGAGAAGGAGAAATTGAATTAGGTATCGCCAGGAATAAAACCAAATACCATCGATGGCATATGCCATCTAACAACTCCATAAAAAGAAAACATTCCGTTTTGTTATGTGCAAAGCGTTTTTATTTTGAATCCAATTATTTCCAAGCTGTCGTTTATTTCTTTTGAACTCACCTTGGTGGCCACCTGTGGCTTGTTGCTGTTCTTTATATAATATGTGTAAAAACTAGTTTGCATTTTTTTAAATTCTAAAACCAATGATTTATAGCCCTTAGTATTTCCATAAATTTTTATTATTTAAATATTATTGCTCCTTAATGCCAACGTAAAATGAGTTTTCCACAATTATAGTCGAAATGAGCTCTACAATTTCGTTTGAGAGTTATTCTCTTAAATAAAGGGTAGTAGGCATAGTTGGCTAAATCCATTAATCGTGTCTTGCATTCCGACATCTGACAGGTTAAACCGATTTTGAAAAGCTGGTGGATGTGTACTTTAATATATTTTATATTTAACGGACTTCTTCTTCGCTAAATGCGAGTGAGCATGAACGAGCACGATTATATGATTTTGCTGTCATTAATTCATTTGTTTATACATACATTCGATTTTTTCCTATCATTTGTACTAAGCCCTTAAACATTGTTCGTCGTAGGGAAACTCACGAGCAGATTTTTTTTATCATACTGATTGTAACTATAGTTTTGTTGTTGTACTTATTTGTTAGCACTAGCTAAAAACTGGTTGTTTATTGACTGTTTATTTTAGAATTCGAAATATACTGCAATAAAGTCATTTTCGGAGCTGAAACCAAAATGATGGTTTACTATAATAACATTACTCCAAGCGCATTCTATGGGAACCTTGTTATCAAGGAGTGATATGTATTACATACTATAAGCTTGGATAGCCCGCTGATTTTTAGCGCTTTAAAGACCAATTCGAGAAACTTAGCGAAACTTCACGACAATGAGCGAGCCAGATGATAAAGAAAAACTATTAAATATTTTTAATTTTACGGGACAGTCCGCCTTAACCCTAATTAAGTCAGGAAAATCTTATGACAAATCCAGTCAAAATGTATCTCAGAGGTAACGAGAAAGAATATACTCAATATTTTTGTAACTAAAATTTATTTTATTATTATTCTTTCTCTAAAATTACAATATTACAAATTTTATTTAATTTCACGTTTCATACTTGCAAGGACTTTTAAGCAGCCCTCTAAATAAATTTTTTCAATTATGCTTTAAATTTCTTCTGGTCTAGCTATATATTTTTCGACATTGTATAGAGTTTCGTCTTCACTATTTTTCCATTCAAATGTAGACAACAACTGAGAGAATACTGTAAAATAGTGTTGAACGAAAAAATAGAAGAACGAAAAAAATATTACGTTTGATTCTGTTGTTTACTAACATTTCGGATTAAACAATAGTCACGAATTTTGCAATATGTGCGTGATATTCACATTTTGATAGGATGACATGCATTTTTGGTATTTATAAAAGTAAAAATGAATGGAATTAAAATTACAAAATGTAAAATTTTTTACATTTGAACAAAATAATTAAATGGAGGAATCCTTGGAGCAGAAAGGACTACAAAGTAAATTTGAAAAAGTTATAACATTTATGCTTGAGAGGCACATGTTGACTGGATTAGGGTTGAATGAACACTTGCATCGTATCATAGTGTGTAAGATTATGTAGACAGGGCTTGCGGTGAAGACATCGAAACGATGGACTACTTTTTATGTCATAGCCCTGACTTCGTGTGCTTGACATGCCAAGATTTGAAGAATTACACTACACCAGACCTAACTCGTCACAGATGAGTAAACTGGAAAAATTTAAGGAAGTTTGTACTATGATTTGTTTTGTTTGTTGATGTATGGTTTTTAATATATTTTAAAAATTTTCTAGTTTTCTTTCGCTTTATATGATATAAGTAAACAACAAACGGAAAAAATTGGAATAGGCGGTTTTCTAACTAACCGCGTACTATCTCATGAGCTTCAATAATTTTTTATAGCAAAATAATATGGTTATCGAATAAGAGAAAAATGATATGAACTTGTATACCTATCAATTGAAAAGCTACGTTACAATGAAAAATGGGAAAGCTAGTTGTAATACCTCTCAAATAAATGGGTGAACACAGATTTTATATTTGATAAAATGTTTTATTGAATTATATTTATTAACAGACCTCTATTTCACACTTTAGCCCTTAGCCTACGTTTCATGGCTGACTGTGTCGCTCGTGAGACAGCTGAAGTACTCTTCCACACAATGCCTTACCAATGGACGAAAACTCTGAGCGTAACGGATAATAATTACGTTTTGTTCGAGTCCCATGACTCATTCTGGATATGTGTTATAACATTTCCAATTTCTTCATCTTCAGCATATTCCTTAGATATAACAGTGGTTCTAAGACCTTCACAATTTCCATCAAATGAAATCGTATTGGAAATTTTGCATAGCCTAGATACGGAATCCGCAATATTCTCCTTTCCGGCTCGGTAAATTACTTTAAATTTAAATGCTTCTAAACGCAGCAACCACCTTTCTATGCTGGCTAGATGCTTCGATGTTGGTTTAAAGATAGCCTCTAGTGATTTGTGGTAAGTGAACAATTCAAATTCCAAACTAGCTAGATAGTAGTAGGATTTTTCCACTGACCAGACCAGAGTCAAACTTTCCTTCTCAGTTTGTGAGTATCTTTTCTCAACGTCTGACAAACTGTTGCTGGCAAAACATATTATTTTTGGATCATCTTTAGAATCAAACTGTGCCTAACGCAACCGGGCTAGCATCAGCTATTACCCGGCTTCTCTTCTTTGGGTTAAAGTACGATAAATTTGGATAGCTGTGATTTAAAACAATGAAAAGCGGTTTCCTGATTTGGACCCTATACAAATTTTGTGTCCAATTATAACAACATCCTTAGTGGTTCGGTAACATCTGCCAGAACAGGTATAAATTTGCTAACATATGTAATCAGACTCAAAAAATTTCTGACCTTTGCTCTTGTACTTGGAGCTCGAAAAACTGCAATGACTATTTTTTCTGAATCTGCTCTGAAGCCCTTGTCAGAAAGAATGTGTCCTAAAAATTTTAATTTTTGAGTTTTCTAGACGCATTTGTCTTCGTTAAGAACAAGATTATTTTCCTTGAATACTTGGAGGACTTCCTTAATAGCCTTATCATGTTCTTCTGTGATACCAAAAACGATAACATTATCACAGTTTGACAATATCCCCTCTAGTGTCTTGAAAAATTGCATGGGCAGAATTTACACCAAACATGACTACTTTCACGTAGTTCGAGTTGATGGTACAGACTTTTAAGATCTAACCTTGAAAGAAAGGAGAAGTTTGCACCTCTCAATTTTGTTATAAAATATCAAATGTAGGCAAAGGATAATTTTCCCTCAAAACCGCTTTATTAGTTCGATGCATATCAATGCATAACCTCATGTCACCATTCCCTTTGAACACGTTAACTACTATTGAAATCCATGGACTTGGCCCGTTAACAGGTTCAGCTATGGCTAGATTAATTGGTTCTTCTAGCTTATCCGCCACTTTTTCCTCAAGAGCAATTGGTATTCTTCGAAGCGGTTGTTGCACAGGTTCAACAGAGATATCGATGGACAATTTAACCTGAATATTCTTTGTTTTTGGAAATGGTTTTGCAACTTCAATGTGATTAACATTTAACCCAAGGCGTAGTACTTTAAGTTTGATTGCTTCCATTTTCTATAACGTAAAATGTAGCAATCATCTCCGGATTGTTGTTTACTGTGATTGGAGAGTCAAAAACGCAAATAACCTTTAGGATATGATTAGATGCATATGCCTTAAACTGGTTAAATGAATTAGGTCTGGTATTCCACTTAACCGCTATTTTATTTTTCAACATAATGCAACCGTTTTCACTTAGGAGGTTGAATCGTTTCCCGAAGTCGATTACCAATAACTGCGGTTGTCCCTTGACACGGCATTCTATTATTTCATCACTTTGGCAGATGACATCGATTTTGAAGCAGGCAAATGCGATGCGTCTTCGTCACCTGAACCATTCCCTTCTTCGTTCTATATACAACGCACTAATGTTGTGCTTTTTAGCACCACTTCATACTCAGAAAATCTTCTCTTCATTTGCTTAATTTTGAACTTGACCGCAAAATGTCCCACAAGGGAGCATTTGTTGCACCTTACATTTCGAGTTGGGCAACTTAATGAATTACCAACGTGGCCACTTCGACCACATATAAAACATTCCACTTCAGAATTTTAAGAAAATCTCGTTTTTGACGTAATCTTATTGACAACTTCCTCGTCGACTTTTTCCAGCATACTTTCTGATTGTCTATTAATTTGTTCATATACCTGCCAAGCCTCAATGTCGTCATTAAGGCTCTGCTCCTTTCCCAAAAGTCTTTTTTAGCTCCATAGGGACCCATGAATCGATGATTTTGTCCTTAATACAGATTTCTTTTATTTCCGAAGTAACATTTCACGACTTGTTGCCTTAAACCTACTGAAAATTTGTTTAAAGATTCCCCATCGGAAGGTCTTAAACTTCTGTAAAGATGCCTTTCAAAGGATGAATTTCTCCTGGGAGAAAAATATTCGTCTAACTTTTTGACTAATACCATAAATACGGTTTCATTAGCTACTATAGTAGTGCCAACGGGAAATTGTAAAGGATTTCTTGTAGTTGTGGACCTCCTGAATGAATAATGAAGCAACTTACTTTTCTTTTTGACGGGATCGTCTATTTCCTACGACGGAAGATACAGCTTAAAAGATCAGAACCACTTTTCCCATTCTAACCGTACCAACGATTTGTCAATAGCATCACACATAAATGGCTTTATGTCGGACATTGTTGTTATTGATAATAACCAATGCTTCATATATTATGCCTGAGAAACAACCAGAAGAAAATAAAGCATTTTATAGCCAGGTGCTACCCAATTTAATGCAATCAATTTACATACCAGTGCGCAATTTAATGTACCATCAACTTTAAACTTTTTTTATTTTAATGTGCGTCAGTTCCACAATTGAATATGCGTCCGATTTCACAATTTAATGTGACCTCGGTTTTCAAATTTTATGATCAATTTACTGATCCTTTTTGCACTTTAATTATTTTTATAATTAACACAATTTAATGTGACTTCCCTCTTTTTCTGATTGCTGTTTTTTTTTATTATTTCTTTGCCAAGCTATTCAGATTCAAACAAACAAAGAAACCACAAACAAAACATAATGGCTCAAATTTTTTTATATGTAATATTTATCACTTGTCGCCAGTGTAATACCTCTCAAATAAATGGGTGAACACAGATTTTCTATTAAATTATATTTATTAACAGACATATATTTCACAGACTATCTTTCACAAAACTAAAAACTTTATTAATTCACGTACTAGAGTCAGTAAATCAGTGTTGCCACGCTAATCTTTCTAAACAAGGGTTTCAAGCAGTTGGTACCATTTCATAGCACAATTGTGCAGAGAGGATTCACACATTGTTTATTCTCTTTTATTTACTTGTAATTCAGACTGAGACAAGCACGCATGCTTTTATATTATGGTTAAAAATTCTTAAAACTTAAGAAATGTGGGGAATTTGTTCTTTAAACACATGTTGATTGTTTTCGTAAATAATTTAAAAGATAAGGGGAAGGAAGATATTTTATACAGACATAAAACAATTTTTTTTAGAAAATTTAAAAAGTAGGGTTTAAATTTATGAACCAAAATTAGATCTCAGCAAATATCTAAAAACATACCCTGATTTTAATAAGCTTTATGTATGTTGATAAACTGAATGAAATTTTTTACACCAAAAAATTTTTGGTAATTCCTGTTTTAAAGATTTTCGGATATAAACAATTGAGAGAGTATTTCACAACTTATGTAATGATCAGCTTTTTTTTTAACTTTTTATCTCTGGAAAAAAAACTTGTTAAAAAAAAAGTACCAGAATTTTATAAGAAAGTAACGGAGTTCGGCGTCTCTGTTACTTCCTCTATTGGTGTTTCTTTGCTAACTTGCCCTGGAGAATATATTATGTTATTATTATTGAATTTAATGAAAAAATTGAAAATTGAAATTTGTTGTAAAACTTGTTTTGTTGGAAAACAAATTTAATGAAAACTTTTTTCAACACAAAAAACTTGAAAAAAGGGAAAACTACCCAACATCTTCGGTTTTTACACACATGAGACACGGACATCAACGATGTTCTTAAAAAAGAGAGTAGAAATGTATTCAGTTGCTTGTCGACTTCTATAGAAGGCTAATGCCGCTTTTTTCAGGTTCCAATTATACAATCAAAGAAATATTACGGTAGGAGTCACACCAATGAGAAATAATTCAGATTTTTAAAAGAATATTTGTCAAGTTTAATACGCTATCCTTAGAGACTTAGCGCTGTACATTTTTTTATATTTACCACTACGTATAAATATTATTAGGTTTTAAGTACAATTGAAAATATTACCAACAATTTTCCTCAGGATTATACACATGCTTCTGACAACAACAGTCACATTTTAATCATATTCTCTTTGTGTTCTCTCTACGGCTATAAGCACAATAACCACAGTCAGCAATCTTTCAAAAATAGATTTCATGGGTGTATATGGAAGTGATTATTTTAAAGGCATTGCAACAACAAGCAAAGATTTTGCTGAGTTGTATTTCGGCTAATTTCTATTCTTTGTATGCAATGCTAGTGACAATCGCATAGCAAATTATGTAGGATGTCTATTACAATCCTCCGTCAAACTCTCCATGATCCAGAAGTCTCGCCGACTGGTGATTAGAATAAAGTCAATTATCCTTCTTTTTCAATATCGGCAATTATTCTCGTAGGATATCGGAATGCCCACTCAATATGACAACCATATTCATTCTAGATATTGTATCAAACAAGCTTTAGTCTCTTGATGTCAAAGGTCGAGATCCCCAGAAGTTATGCTGCCATAAAGTGTAGTTCTAGATATTTATAGAAAATTTTATAATGTCATCTGAATCGGAACATGTTCAAAATGGCGACCACCAGAACGATCCTTGCCTTGCGGTATTCAAGTTACACGCAGCCTCCTCGTGGTCTCTCCTGCATGCCATACTAGCACCCGCTAGATGTTAACTAATCTTAAGTCCAATCCCCTGGACTTTAAATTTTGATTGCGCGTAGGGAACCCACTACGTAAAATAAAATATTCAGTGAAAACCAGAACACAAGCCTCTATAAAAATTCCCTCAGAAGTTGGCGAATATGGCATGTGTTTAAATGACTACGAATTAAGGTTAGGCACATGAAACATCCGGACCCTTCGTAGGGTAGGCGTTTCTGACTAGCTGGCTGATGCTTTAAAGAAATGCAGTATGGACATCACTACCATACAGGAAATTTGATGGATAGGGCATGCAAAAGGGTTGGATATACGGATAAGCGTGAATTCGTATTTGTGGTGAATAACAGACTTTGCCATCTTATCTCTGGATTCACTCCTATGAACGAAAGACTATAATAGAATCCGCATCAGGGCAAAATTTTATAGCATCAGCCTTATTTGTGCTTACGCCCCGACGGAAGAAAAGGACGATGCGGTTAAAGAAGCCTTCTATGCTAAGCTTGAGTATGTATATGGTAAGTACCCTGCCCATGACGCCAAAATCGTCGTCGGAGATTTTAATGCGATGGCTGGGCGCAAAGGTATCTTTGTTCCCACTGCCGGTCAATGCAGCCTCCATACGTCCACTAACCATAATGGTATGAGGCTGATCGATTTCTTAAGGCGGCTGTCCCCCGATCGAACAACATCTAACCAGATTGATAACATTGTGATTGAGGCAAGGCACGTCTACAATATACTAGATGTGCGTACACTCAGAGGTCCATATATTGACTCGGACCAATATATTGTTGCAGGCAAGTTTCGATTACCCATTTGCGCTTCGAGGTCTACGTTATCTAGTAAATTTCAAAATCTGGAGGCGTTCTCCGGTTAACCGTCTAACCGAAGGTTTTAAGCCCGGAGTGTCTTCCTTCAAAGATGAGAATGGAAACTTGGTAACAGATCCGCAGGGGGTGCTGAGGTTATAGAGTAAACACTTCTCTACTCTGCTACGAGGTGATGCCGACACCAATACCGCCTATAGAGCTATTGTACCGAACCCGATCAAATATGACTGTGTGGAGATTCCGCCGCCTATCCATGAAAGCCGAGATTATGAGTCTTAAGAACAATAAAGCTGCAGGTGCTGATGGCCTCCCCGCTGAATTGTTTAAGACCGGAAGTAATGCAGCAGCTTACTTACTAAATATGGAGACTCTACGATATGCGGCTTCAGACCTGGCAAGCCCACCACCGACCATATATTCACACCACGTCAAATCCTGAAGAAATAGGTCGACACACACCACTTTTTTGTTGACTATAAGGCAGCCTTCGATAGCGCCATAAGGAATCGTGTTTTTGACGCAAGGTTCGATCTCGCTATACTTGAGAAGCTGATAAAGCTATGCAGAGTAAAGTGGAGTAACTTCTGCAGCTCCATCAAGGTAGGAATGGACCTCTCCGAACCTTTTTATACCGTGCAAGGTATCAGACAAGGAAATCCCTTATCAAGTGAGTATTGAACTTCGTCTTGGAGAGTGTTCTGCGGAAATGCATCGCAATGGTACTATTTTTCAAAAAAGGATCCAGTTGCTTGCTTACGCTGACGACGTTGACATCATAGGGCTTATAAACGAGATTTTACTTCTGTCTTTAGTGCTATTGAACGGGAGTCTATTAAGATGGATCTGGCAGTAAATGAGGGCAAAACGAAGTATATGTTGTCGAAAAGTAGAGATACGCGATGTATTGGATCCCAGATTACGACCGACAACTATACTTTCCATATGTCTTGTTTATTTTCTCTCCGCCGTTACCACTAAAAATGATGTCAATCTGGAAATCAAATGCAGGCGGCGATACCAATAGTGTCCATCAACACAATAGTGTTCATTTTTGTGAATGTGCGGTCATTTTTTATGATACTTGGAATCGAGATAGTATTGGCAATTAATGGCTAAAAGCACTTAGAAAGAAGCAAACTAAGAAAAGAAATGAATTTACTAAGTGTAGAAATTATAGAACTTATTTATGCATTCTGTCTGTTCTTTCAATAAACTCGTAGTAGTTTCTAATTCATTTTTATTCATATGAAAGACCTATTGGTGCTATCATAATACCGTTCAAATGTCAGTCACAGATGCTTTGAACCTGAATGATGGCATGAGTTATATTGTGGACCGCTGAGGTTTGTGGCGACTTAAGAAAACTCCACAAGAAAAAAAAATAAGACCGATCATTAAGTCTTATTTTGATAAAATAATTTTATTATTTGCGCATGTTGCGGAATGTTATATCCTACCATGATTTGGCAAAAGTGACAAATAATTTCACCGAAGTAGTTTCAACAAGATGATCGTTATCATTTGTCAGAGTTCGGAATTGCCTGTTGGAGGACCCTATATATATTTATTTACATCTTAAAGAGCGTAAGGTCTATAAGTCGGAATCACTAGCTTGTTGTCACTAAAATTTTTTTAGTTGCATGTAGGTATATGAGATAAATGTTATAGTCAGTTAACGATTAATATTTAGAAACATAGAATCCGCCATACATCATATTTTGACATTATGTATGTATCTTATATTCCGTATCCGTTAACGTAAACATAAAATTTGGCAATTTTTAAACTTACTTCCTTAATTGGGTATTGCAACCCTTTGGTCAGGGTTAAAACCTATTTATTTATTTATTTATTTATTTATTATTTATTTATTGATTAAATTCAGTACAAGAAGCATTTAATCTTATTTAATAGTACTGTTTAGATAATGTTATGATGATTAAGTTAATTATACATATATAAGTTTTTTAAAAAAGGCAAAAATGATATTAATTAAATTAAGTTAAAGTTAAAGTTAGCCTTGAATATGAAGAATTCAAATAAAAGAAAAGTGTTTGGAAATTGCTTTCTTAAATTGAATTTTTGGCGGAAGTTGGTTCCACAAACGAACAGCATTAATAAAAAAGTGCCTTTGAAACACCTGCTTCCGGTGCCCTATGGCATTTATCCTCTAGCCACTGTTAGTTCTAGAAAACTGGAGCCTGGTAAGTAAGTAATTCGGTTATTTTAGATAGATAATAATGTGTAGGAAAATCAGCATGCGATATCTCAAAACATTTTCCATTGACCTATTGCAAATTTTGTATGAAAAATGCGAGATGCTACTATATCTGCTGTGTCCAAAAATGTATCTTGCTACATTATTGTAAGTTACGTTAATCTTATTTTTACTTATAGAGTCCAAACCCGCAAAGAGCTCTCATCCATATAAGAGGGTGGGAATTAAGTATGTTTTCGCCAAAAGCACACGTATGTTAAAAGGCGTAAAGGATTGAGTCCTACAGAGGTTCCTCAACATA
>QOCX01000670.1:0-22803 GCA_005959815.1 Sarcophaga bullata | reverse complement strand
CCTGGCCTGATAGATTCAGCACTCTCACTGGGACTATTCTCTGCTCGGTGCTTTTGACGAGGGCCTTTGCTGAGAATAAATCCGTCTGAATTGCAGCTGGTTCAACAACCCACAAGCGGTTTTCCTCACTATCACCCTCCACATGCTCCCATATTAACGATTCACTCTGAGGTGGTAATTTGTGTCGTTCGGCAGCAACTAACCTTCTGGCGTGCACCTGGTGTTTGTATCCCATGTGAAGAGGGCTCTCTACATTTCGCTAACTCATTATCTATTGTCCCATATTCAAATTGATGCCATGAGCTATCATGAAATCGGCACGCCAATGATTACCTCGTCCACAATATCGGCAACAATAAAGACATGACTTACACAAATGTTGGCTATATTCACCCTCGCCTCTGTTTTCCCGTGGACGGTGGCAGGCTCTCCGGTAGCTGTTCATAGTCTTACATTACTCAGTACCTCACACTACATCTGGTCTGATGATAGACTGCGTCGCACCGTGAAGGTGTGTTGTCTGCCATTTATATACCCGCACGCATATTTGTTGCATAACTGATATGGAGCTTGTGAGGCCCTTACTTGTGGGAGCCAGCACTTGCCCCTCAGTGCTAGCTCGTTTTGGTTTAACGGGGACTCTTGTGTAGATTGTTGGTTGTTCGCCCGTTTACTATTCTTTACTGGTGAGACGGATCTTGATCTTTTGAGTGGCGCTTTGCAATTTCTCTGGAAATGACCGCCCTTTCTACAATTTAAACATTTAAGGTTCGCATTCTGCCCATTTTCTTCCAAAACTTGCCTCATCATTTCTTTAAACTTATTTATAAGGTATTCCTCTTCTTCCACGACTTCCATCTTCTGCACTTTGTTTATTTGTGGTCTAGAAATCATGCGAGCGGTCTCCCTGTAAAGGCCACGGTCTCTGCAAAGGTTGCCTTCTGTGTGGAACATACCGCTAGTTTGATATCTGGGTCACGTATTCTATTAACAAACGCCTCGGTTTTAAAGTTGTCTATCAACGGGTAGTTTTCCCCGGGTATGCGAGCTGCACTAACCTCTCGATTTCCATTGCAAAGGCCTGAAGGACTTATTAGCCTTTTGCGCTCGGCACCTTAACTCCATGCGGTACAGTTTCCGTTTGTGCTCGTCGCCGATTTTACGCTGTAAAGCCAGCATTAAGTCGTCGTAGTTGTTTCTGCGGCTGGCTGGTATGGTTTCAAGCATCTCGGCTGCGGCACCTTTTAATGTCAAAATCAGTTCTAAAGCCTTCTCCTCGTTGTCCCATCCGTTTCTGCTGGCTACTGTTTCGAATTGGAATTTAAATACGGATATGGGCGAGCTAGCATCAAAGTGAGGTGTTTTGATCCTGCCGATACCTTCTGATACGACTCTCACTGGTTCCGGTCGCTGGCTCTGGAGGTTGTTGATTTTCTCCTCCATCATAACGAGTTTTCCGTTAAAGGTCTTTTCTAAATCGATCACTTTCGTGTCGACTGTCTTTTCCAAATTGAACACCTTTTCCTCGACACTAGTAATTCCTTTTGTTGACCGACTCATTGAGTTCCTGCAAGTTCCTGCAATTCTCCTCAAATTTCCTTTCAATTTTTGCCACCAATTTTGCTTGCATTTTCTCCATTCTCTGCTCAGAAGCTTCTTGCAGTTTTTGGTTTGCTACATCAGCAAATAACTTTTGGTTTTCGGCTCTAGAAGCTTCCTTTATTTCGGCAAGTAGTTTTTGGTTTGCTGCTTGCATTTTTTTCAATTTCTAATCAGTTTCTTTTCGAGACTCAGCATGTAGCTTCTCCATTCTCTGATCAGTTTCTTTTCGAAACTGTGCATGTAGCTTTTGGTTTTCTGCTTTAGAAGCTTGTATTTGTTCATTCAAAGCGGCTAACAACGAATTTAGGTCCATAACGCTGGGGGTTGCAGGTGCCTGTAACTCTCATTCCTCTTCATCCTCGAACTCGTAAGAATCGATATCGATGCCCTGATGCTGAAGTTCCTCCCTTAACCGCTTTTGGAGTTCATTTTTCGTGCCCGGGTTTGGCAGATCGAATTTACCCAACTCTTGTTTAAGTCGTTCCACTCTTAATTCAGAGAGTTTCATTTTTTCTTTTATTTAGTTTTATTTATTTTTACTTTTAGATATTGCAATCCCACTTCTGACACCAATTGTTATGTTTTTACCTTTTAAAAACGTTTAAGATATGAGCTCGTAGATTGCAAATAAAAATAAAAATAAATTTGTGTTTAATATTAATTAAATCCTTTATTATTCACACAACTTTTGTGTGCCACTATTCACAATTTTATTTAAACAACAACAATTGCGTTATTTGTTATTACTTTTTGTTTATGCTCTTTGCGATAAACACTAACCATTATTACACAATTGTTCTATAGATCTTTATAACGGAGATCTTCAAACCACGATTGCTTTCTTCACACGCAGTGGCTTCACACAAGACTGACTGAACTTTTACTCTGACTGTGCATACTTTGCCTTGCCTTTTATATAGCGACGTAAACAGTCTGATGAATGTTCTCGTAGGCGAAGGTTCTAGTCTTCGCCTTCACGAGATTTCTATGAATGTAAACATGTTGTTTACATTCATACATGTTTTCTTTGTGGTTTTTGTATCTCGTTTGTTTTCGTCCCTTCAGAGTGGTTGTTGTTTGTTATTCACTTGTTTATTCCTTTTTCCTAGTATTGATGTTGTTGTTTTATTTTTGTTTATCCGTTAATGAAGTAAACAAGCAATTTTTTTTGTAGCTTTTGTTTAACATTAAGATGTTACACCGTTTCCACTTTCGTAACAATATTTGAATATTAAGGAATTTTTAAAATTTTCATTGAAGGAATTAAAAAATATTCCAAATTTTCCATTTTTTAACACAAAATAAATGTTTATTTACATTTAACTTTTTTACGTTAGCCGCCAATTTTCGCTCTGCATATTTGTTGTATTAGAAACACATTTGCTTTGTAAGACATTGCAACATTTTTTTTCTCCCTCTACATAAAAGGTTAAGCGGCTGCTGTCAGCGTTTTCTAAACGTCATAATTATCCTGTCTGGTTATATATCTGCTTCAAAGTTCATTTTGACGAAGTTCTTTAATTTTTCTTTCAAACTTTGTTTCGTTATTGCTCACTCAAAATTCAAACCCTACTCGTTTTTCTCTTCTCTCTAACAAAATTAAGATTTGCAAATTCCAATTTTATATACTATCTAGAGCACCGAGTAACCCGATATAACTTCAAGAGAGTATATAGGAGATCATTTGAAAGAACGGTTGATCGCTAAACCTCAAACAAAAGTCAACCAAATTCAAATTTTATATACTGTCTAGAGCACCGAGTAACCCGATATAACTTCAAGAGAGTGTATAGAACATCATTTGAAAGAAAGGTTGATCGCTAAACCTCAAACAAAAGTCAACCCAAAAACTTGCTCATGGTGCCACCAGGCACTGTTGGTTAAAACTCATGAAATTGTCAAAATATATTTTTTTACTAAGGCTTTTACTGTCCACTGTATATAAATTAACACCTACAACATAAGTGATGAGAGAATATAGTTCGTAATCCTGACTGAAGAGTTATAATTATTACTTAAAACCTCTTAATATTTAGCCTTGTATGGTATTTCAATATTCATTACTTACTTTTTCCGAGGAATCCAGTGGCTCCAGTAATAAATATATTTGTGCCATAGTAAAATTTCTGTACTGTTGTTAATTTTCCTTCTATTTCATGGTTTTGGAAATACATTTTATTTCGTTATCTAAAAAAACAAATACATGTAATTATTATTGTTTTCTGCAATTAAACTTAGTTTGATTTGAAAAATGAATGATTATACGTACAAACTTCTTGTCAGATTAATAATACTTTTCTTAAAAGCTCGTCAAGTAATTGTAGTATAATTATTTTGTATATATATAAAAATATTTTGTTGTTGTTCGCAATGATAATTAGGTATAAAAAGAGAATCCAATCCGCATTCCATTTTTAGAAGTATTTATTTATTTTATTTATATTAGTGTTAATGTAAATACCATCTTTAGGCTATTTTTTACAACTTCCCTTTAAAGTTGGGTTTAGTTAAAGGTAACTTTAGCCAAAGTGAACTTCAGTCACCTTTAATTTCTTTTCGTTATTACAAACTAATGACAAAATAAAGTTAACTTTTTCAAAAATATGGCAGTGCCGGAGCAATGTCAATGAAACTGCTCAATTAAACAAGTTTTTTTAAATGCAGTGGCAACGACGGGCTTCGTTTTTTTGTTGTAAATGTTCATTTTGTTAAATTTGAAGTTGCCATATTGAAAATAATATATATGGCTAGTTCAAACATAAACTGGACTTTAAGAGTTAAAAGTATGATGATCCTTCCTTTACCTTAATGCTCACTTCTACCTTTATTGTCCACTTACAATAATGAAAAACAATTTATTTGCCCATTAAAATCATCCCTTTAGTTAGCGGCAAGTTGTAATAATGTCCCTTAATGTTATTAATAAGGTGCAGTGCCAGACAAAAGTTTGTAAATGTACATACAATAATTTTATAACATTTTTTAATATAGATATGAGATTATGTGTGTTGACAGCATAAGTTATTGATTTCCAATTTTCTGAGAAGTAAATATGTAGGTCTTTAAAGATCAAAAATGATTAGTTTCTTCGAAATACCTGCTCCGCATTTTCAAAAATTTAAGGTAATATATTTTTAAATTATTTACAACATAAACTTCAATTCAAAACCAAAATTTCTAGTTCGAATTTATGTTTCAATAATATTTTACATCTGTTTTTTTTGCCATATTCTGGTGAGTTTAATTTCATGGAAGCACTGTATAAAAATAATTTAAATACATAACCAAACTAATGGATCTGCAAAATAGTAAATATTGTTTGGGTTTTTAGAATTTTTAATACGTTTATTTTCCGTGAATTTGAAGATTTCGATTTAAAATAAAACAAATTATTTACTTTTAGCCTTATTCATGCATCTATTTAAAAATCCTTTATATACAATGACTCAAACGTATAATGGGACACTAGGTATGAGATTATTCAAATACCGATTTTTCCACTTCAATGAAAAGTTTTTAAAATTATCAAAATTTTGATAAGGATTTACAGAAAATTAAAAACTCCTTTAAACAATGTATAATACTTAGCATTTTCTATTTAAAAATATCTTTTTAAAAAAAAGGAAAAAAATATTAAAGAATTTCATGTCAAATGCATAATTAGACAATCAAATAAAAGGCAATGTTTTAACACTTGGAACCAAAACGGGAACCAAAAGGAATCGACTGCACAAGATTGGTGTAAAATTCCATGGCTATGTTGTTCCATTTTCGTCCAAATCCTTGTTTTAACTGTTGCACAGTACTGATACTCGATTTAATATAGGATTAACCGAATTTTTTTTGTTGTTTGTTAATCTTGTTCGTTTCTGTTCCATCTTATTTGCTTACATTCATTTAGTATATTTTTATACATGTAAAGTATTTATTTTACTTAAAGTATTTATTTATATACTGTAGTCAATATATTTGTGTATAGTCCCTTTGTCCATCATGCGTGCTCTTGACAGTAACTGTACATATTTGTCTTTATTTATATATATGCCTTTTTACTTTCATGTATTTATATGCAATATTAATCATCTCTTCATGTAACATAGTTTTAGCTAATACATAAACACTCTTCCTCTTTCTATGTTAACAAATGCTATATTATTCTAATTTAAGTGTTTATATCTACTCTCTCTCTTTGTATATTTATACCTTTAAGCAACTATTGCATCATCTTTTGTTTATGTAACATAATTTAAGCTAGCACATAAGCAGTCTTTCTCACGCTATGTTAAGTTATGATATTTTATGTTAGTTTAAGCACAGTTATCTTATGCTCTCTCTATAAATGTTGTTTGTTCTCTTTGGTGTAACGTAATATTATGTAACGATTGCATCATCCCTAATAAAATAGGCTAAGCATTGTTGCCAATAAAGAACAAAATTCATTCTGCGTTGTGCTCTTAACGAAGAAAGTCCTACAATACTATTCAATTTAAGTTAATGTTTAAGATTAACAATTCAAATAATATCAAATATAATATTGTTACGTTTTTTACCTTTCAAAAACGTATGAGCTCGTAGATTGCAAACAAAAATCAATTTGTGTTTAGTTTTAATTAAATCCTTAATAATGCACACAATTTTGTGTGCCACTGTTCACAACTTATTCTAACAACAACAATTGCTTTATTTGTTATTCCTTTGTTTATGTCCTTTGCGATAAGCAATAACAATTACTACACAACTGTGCTGTAGATCTTTGTAACGGAGATCGTCAAACAAAAAGATTGTTTACTTAACACTCAATGCGTCTTCACACAAGACTGACTGAACTTCTACTCCAACTTTGCATGCTTTGCTTTTCCTTTTATATAGCGACGTAAGCAGTCTGATAAAGGTTCTTGAAGGCGAACGTTCGAGGCTTCGCCTTTTCGAAATCTCCATAAATGTAAACAGCGTTGTATGCATTTATTTATGCTTTCATGTTTGTTATTTTTGGTATCTTGTTTACGTTCGTCCCTGCAGTGTTGTTGTTGCTTGTTGTTTACTTCTTTATTCCTCTTGCGTGAATAGTGATGTTGTTCCTATATCGTTGTTTATTTGTTAACCAAGCAAACAAGTCCATTGTTCTTGTTTTTGTAGCTTAACATTTTAATGTTAAACGACAATATATAACAATATAATACGGCGGAGCAAACAATTGGGCCTGCTTTTACTTGATGACTGACTTACTACATATGTAAAGTTCACATACTATATTGTGTTATACTGCATTGTGACTGCTATCTCCCTCTTACATACATGTAAGAATATTTTTGGTAAATGAAATTATCTAATAGAGGTTGGAAAAAATAAATTCAGTATAAAAACATGAAAATAGAAATACAACACCAAGGCAAATCCTTGCCCTAATATCAAAATTTTGAAAATTTTTGAAACACAAAAATATTTTGCAAAGTTGAACCAATACGTTAGCTGTACATATGTATGAATGGCAATTTATTATTCAAAGAATGCTCTAGAATATAGTGACTATAAAAACGAAATGGGAATATGTAGTCTAACAACTGTCAAGAGTTCACTTAACAGAGTTGTTTTTATAAGAGTGTTTTAAGCAAGCTGAATTTTGATATAATATTTCGGTTTTCCAAAGAGATCTTCACTTGTTGATGTCTTCTTTAAATTTTGTACTACACCCAATTTGTAATCTTTTACATGTATATTTATTTATTGATGAAAATGGAAATAATAAATTTCAAAACGAAAAAATGTATATTTATGTTCTTTTCTTTTTCTCAACAACTATAAAATGAAGTTTGATGGCGTAATTTTGATATGTTACTGTGCTAAGCAAATAAAATATGCCCAACTTGATTCGTTAACTTAATTTTTGGCAGTATTCCATAAAGTAATTTTGCAAGAAATGAAGCCAAAAGACCGTCAAAAATTTTGATGACCAGTCAAATTTGTTAAAGAAAATCCGGATTGATTATATTGTGAACCCTGTTTGCTAAACAAAACTTATTATTATTAACTAAGAATCTTATACTACTACTAGTAGAAGTATTATTTCCTAAAATATTTAAATAATTAGTAACGGTCTTTACCAAGACAATTGGGCCAATGCCAGATAAGTAGAAATATCTCCTAATTTTTCTTATTTTTGAAGCGTACGTACTGTTTTAAAGACAGAATAAACATTTAGTTTTTATTCTAGAAAAATATCAAGAAAATAAACAATAACAAAGATAAACAAAGATCAAATTAAAATAGCTACTGTATGAACATAATGACCCATTTTCAAATGAAAAACACACTTCACAAGAAGATGTGTTTATTCACAGTAGTATAACAAACACAATTAATGAACTAGTCGCTTAAATATAAATAAATAAATAAATTTTAATTTAGTGTAAAAACCGAATGAATTTTCTAGTCAGATTCTCTAAATAAAATCTCAGTACACACAACTTTGTAGTCTGTTACCGAAAAAAGAAAATTATTCCCAACACTGTGAACGAAGTGAGTATTTCATATTGAGAATATGTGTTTTCAAATTATTACGTTATTAGAAGATAAGTTGATTGGAATATATATACATTTGTCTAATAGTCGCCGTAGTCTAGTAGGTAGTGTGTTGGCTTATTAGACGAAAGGCCACGGTTCAAACCACAGGTCAGACATCAAAACGAAGTATGAAAAGATATTTCTTCGGCGACTTCTTCTCAGCAGATTTCTGGCAAAAACTCTGAGAGTAAATAAAATTGCCATGAAAAGTTTCTCAAAAAATTTGTCGTTCGCAGTCGACTTTAAAGGTCCCGCCACTCATATATAAAATTAACACACACAACATAAGCTAGGCCGTAATCCTAACTGAAGGGTTGTAATGGCCAACTATGTATGTATGTTTGCATACATTTGTATATAAATATGGTTGGGGTCGGCTTGTGTACTTATTTATTTTCATTAAGGCCTAACTATATTATGCTAATACAGTTTTATTCAGTGCGAAAACGCACAATCACAAACTAATCCTAAAACTTACCATAATAAGGTACTATTACAATTTGCCGTTAACTAAAGGGAGGATTTTAACTGGCAGATAAATTGTTTTTCGTTATTATAAGTGGCCAATAAGATTGAAGTAAACGTTAAGCTAAAGGGAGGATCGCCCTATCGGTAGCTTTTAAAGTTATGCCTGAACTTGCCATATTATCCATTGTCTTCAATATGATAACTTGTAATATAAACAAAATGAGCAAATACAACAAAAAAATAAGCCAATTGTTGCCACTGCGCTTAAAAAAAACTTAAGTAAACAGTTTTATCGGCTTTGCTCCGACACAGCCATATTTTTGGAAATGTAAACTTTATTTTATCTGTAAGTTGTAATAACGAAAATAAGTTAAAGGTAACTTTACAGTTCCCTTTAGCTAAAGGTACCCTTAACTAAACCCAAGTTTAACTGCAAGCTGTAATAATGACTCTAAGTGAACTTTTCGCCAATTTTCGACAAAAAAATTATTTAAGTAAATCACAAAATTAATCGCAAATTACCTTATGAAACCAGCTTCATGTGTGTGCAATCATAACAAAGAGTAAAATGAATGGTTGCCATGTATGCATTTGTATTAAAGTTTATGTGTGTATACTGAAATTAGTGCATATAGAAGATTGGTTATGTGTTTCAGTTATAAGAAGACGTCGGCATCAATAGACCCCGGGTTCAATGTTCGTTAAAAAGAGAGTAAAATTGCATTTAGTTGCCTGTCAGTTTCTAAAGAAGAAGGTTCATGTACCTTATTTTCGGCTTTCAATTTACACCCAAAAAATATTTTTGCACTATTTTCAAATGCTATTCACTAATAACAATGAGGAATGATCTCCATTTTTGGAAGTATATTTGTCAAGTTAAATACACGGTCTTTAGGGATTGGAGCTGTATATTTTTTCTATATTTTCTACTACAAATCCATATTATTAGGTTACACTTGAAAATTTTGGGTTACACTTGAATATATTACTAACAATTTTCCTCTGGGTTATACACATGGCTCTCACAAATACACTCACATTTTTATCATGTTCTCTTTGTGCCGACGTCTGGTTATAAGTTGGTTTTGTTATTCTTTGTAGCAGTTATGGTGTGAGTGGATAAAGAGAGAATAAGACATATTTGTTTTCCTACATTTATCACAAGCAAATACTTGTAGTAGATGGTGGAAGACAGTAAGTAACTTATTCAGACGTCGGCACAAAGAGAACATAATAAAAATGTGAATGTTTTTGTGAGAGGCATGTGTATAACCCAGAAGAAAGTTGTTAGTAATTATTGTTTTAAGCAGTGTTCGAATAAATGTTGTTTGCCAAACTATTGTGCTTTAAGATGCCACCTATTATTCTTCGGAATAATAGACATATTTCACTTAAAAATTGAAAGAAAAAGCAATACATTTTTCCCATTGTAAAGGATGGCAATATTTCAATAGGTAGAAAATATCATTATGGAAAGATTTGCATACATAATAATAATGTCTGGAAATTTTGTGGTGACCGATTTGCGGATATGCAGGTACCATAATTTTATCAGTACACTTTTTTCTCAAACGAACGACATTGTTATTTTTCGCACAAGTTTTTATGGATGACTACATTTTAGTTTTTATGGCTCTCTGTTTCGCAAATCCTGTATTAACTTTGTAAACATATGTTCCCATTCACAACCCATTATTGAATGAAGCTCAGTATGACAACTTCTATATGGGTATTCAAATTTTTTTTATTATTTGTGCACATACTAAACACTCAGCTTCGTTCAATATATTTAAAGCAAACAAATTCTGATTCCGAGTTTTTAGTTCAGATTTTAATTTATTTTATTTGGGTGTATAATTGAAATACAAAAAAATTTTAGAAAGAAGCGATAACAACCTGGTTCGCTGAATGCTGACAAGCAACTGAATGCAATTTTACGCTCTTTTTAACGAACATTGTTGATGCTCATGTCTTATGTGCGTAAAAAGCCGAGAATGTTCGGTCCCTGGGGACTATTAGTGCCGACGCCTGAACTTATTGTATTATGCAAATAAAATTAAATATGTGTAATTTGTATGATGATTGCTGGGAAGTGAAGGTAGAAATGAGTAATTTTGAAAAAATGGGGTCAAAAATTTTTTTAGGAAAAAAGGGGAATGTAATAGGTAGGGCCTGGAGATATAGATATGAATTTGGCAGGCGTAGGTTGAGTGAAATGTGTTTTTCTCCCTTAAAGTCTCGGCGGGACTCCATCAACTTCCATTCTCACAACGGCCTATCTGTGGCCGTTTATTTGAGGCAGATTGATGAAAGCGTTCCGGAGATATGGCGGTTTTAGTAAATTGTTCACTGGACGCACGCTTTGTTGTTGTTATTTACGTTTACTTACCATGAATATTTAAAAACGGTTACAACAGTTATTTCAAAAGAAAAAACATATCCTGTAACATCCTCTACTCAAAACAATAAAGTATTGGTTTTTATGAGTATAGTATGTATGCAAAAGCAAAACTATACAACATTGGCAGGCGTCGGGACGGGGCTCTTCGGCTTTTTACACACATAGGACACAAACATCAACAATGTTCGTTTAAAAGAGCGTAAAATTGCATTCAGTTCAGTGTTGCTAATAGTAGGGGAAATCCCTACGAAAAGGTTTCTTTTATGAAAATAAGTTAGCGTAGGGAAAAAGGGAAAGATTTTGTTTTTAATCTAAATCTAGGTACTCTTTGTATGTATATGAGGTTTTTGTACAGAAATCTCATAATTTTAATTGACCGCACTTAACTGCCACCAACAGTTCATCTGGCTACACATTTTTTAAATTATAGTAGGGCTGATATGGTAATATTAGCAGTTGTGGACGTCACAGATTGCTGGGTGCTGGACGTTTTGCTTTTGAATTTTGTTAGAAAACTGCAAAAAATTTCATATTAGAAAAACGTTGAAAAACTCCTAGATTAACTAAACACTATTTCTTTAGGTAAATATATATACTTAAGTTCAGAAGAACTAATATTAATTGTGTTTGTAGAATAATGTCTGAGCTAGTTGCTTCTTCTGAGGAAAGTGATAATGAGCCAAGGAAATATCGGAAGCAAAAATTCTGTCAAAGCTGGCTTGAGGAAAAGGAGTTGAAAGGTTGGCTGGAATAAATTAAAGATGACAAATTTAAATGCAAATGTAAAGCCTGAAGAAAAATAATGATTTGTGGAAAATAGGAACTTAAGAAGTTTTTCCTCTTCTTCAAGTTACTTTGTCCAAGAAGAGGGACTTTGGGTTGTTTTGCATTTAGCAATTGTCTTCGAATCGTTTTGGATAATATTAACTATCCAATTGAAGAAGTTGGCGAACAAGACGTCTTTATTCATCACTACAATATTAAATTATTTTTAATAAAACAGATTAATGCAGATTGTTTTAAAATAACATAATTTTATTTAATATCTACAGTTTTTGTAAAAATATATTCTCAAATTTAAATTATTCACACCTGCTCTTCTGTCCAAGCTAAAGTCGTTTAAATTAAAATAAGCTCATCATTCTTTATAACATAAGTTTCTACCAGTAGTATTTCCTCTTTTTCTATAAGACTCATTATTTTTTAACAATTATGTATAATTATAATTTTTTTAATTAACTTGCTTTTTTCCGTAATATTCTTCAGTTTCTTGCTTGAAAATTAAATTATGAATACTGGTCTTCTTCTATAGCACCATAGCATTGAGCGTTCGCAAATAAAACTTGTATTCAATACAACATACACGATACAAAGTCGTGTGAATTGGCCAGTTATTTTATTTTTAATTTAACTTATACGATACCCATCTTATACGATTTAATTCACAACTTTTTACATTTTTATATACATAATGGTATATGTATTTATGAATGTAATGAATGAATTACATACATGTATGTAAGTGGTATACAAAAATACTCGTACATTGTATTTTGGTGGACAGTAATTTCTTGAAATCGCCGTGGTCTAGTAAGTAGTGTATTGGCTTATTAGACGTAAGCCTAGGGTTCAAATCCCCGGTCAGACATCAAACGAAATATGAAAAAATATTTCTTCGGTGACCTCCTCTCAGCAGATTTCTGGCAAAAACTCTGAGAGCAAAGCAAATTGCCTTGAAAAGCTCGGAGTCGACTTTAAACTGTAGGTCTCGCCACTCATGTATAAAATTAATGCACACAACATAAGTGGTGTGAGAAACTAGGTCGAAATCCTGACTGAATGGTTGTAATGACCAATTATGTATGTATGTATGCAATTTCTTGCAATCGTCTCTCATTATCATGCAATAGTCCATGATTGAAAGAAAGAGAAAAATAAATAAAAATACACTCACGTATCGAAAATAAAAATAAGCTGAGCTGATTTTATCGTCATTTTCCCTTTGCGTTTCTTTTCCTTATATTTTTTAGTTTCTTTTCTTTCATTTGTTTTCAGTTTAATTGTTGTTGGGGAATGTTGCTTTTTCTCTTTCCACTAAATTTGGTTAAACGTGTAGATCTTAAATGTTAGTTTTTATGTGCGATGAAATGTATTAACTACAACAATAAATAAATAAATGACATTAAATAAATGCTGGCCAACCAAACGACTAAACCATTAACTCACTGTTGTTTATTATATGTTAATATGTACAACGTACACACACATATGAATGCATGTGTGTCAATATTTATAAATTATTAAATAGTTTGAATATATGTACTCGTATGTATGGAAGTGGCGTGTACGTTTTTCAGTTCTTACCCAAATTCTTTTTCCATAAACATTTCTAATTTAATATTAATAAACATTTTTAGAATATAAACGTGCACAAGGAGATTGTGTACGTATACATCAATGTGTATTAAACCGTTGTTGGTCGCTTGGTATTGTAACTCATCTACTAATGCTCTACAATACGTTCTTTTCATTTTCAATATTTAGGAATGGAATGATGCCCTTTATGGGCGGACAGCCAGAAACCTAGAAATAGAGTCCGTAATTAAGACTAATGGACTACCACACCATAAAATAAGCTAAGGTGATAAGAAGTATCATATAAAGCAGAGATATTTATTCGAATTCCAATATTCTGTCGCTGACTCCAAGGTGCCAATAGAATTTTCTGGGAGATTTGGAAGTAAGGAATTTTTCAGCCGATACGTTCCACACCTAAATATTCCTTAAAAAAGGGGAAGAAGGTAAAGAGAAAAGACTTTTTCATTAATGTATGAGAAATACCTTCACGATCAATCTATGAAACTGACAAAATAGCACGACCTTAATTTTTGTATTCTACATAGAAGAAATGTTTTAAACCTAGTATAGTGTAACGAACTTGCTGCAAGAGAGAAGAGAAATAGCAGCTAGATGTAAAATTGTTAGTCTAATTAACTTTGTTTTACAAAACTATTTCTGCCTATTGTATAAAAAATTTGTTGAAAAAATGAAAATACAACATACGACGGGTTCTTTGTGCGAGGCCTCAAGCCGAACGTCTATACCAAACGTTTAATGCGACCTTGCATTACATGCCTTTCTCCCATTCTATGCGTTTTTTATTGAAAATTACACACAATGCGTTATATGCGAGTGGGTTTTGGTTTTGTACAGCCGTTGTGGTAACATAATTTGCAATAATAATAAAAATAAAATAATAATTTGGGAAAATGGAAAGCAAATTGTGATTTTAAAAGAATTTATGGATTTAATATCATGTTTATGCATTTACATATATGGTACTTTGTGCTTCTAAGGCCTACGAAAAGCTTTAAAGGAACACAAGACGAGTGTTTTAAAATAATTTCTCCTCCATTCCTCTTGTTTACATATTTATAAATTCAACAGCGATGATGCTCAGTGCATATATACAATCATGAAAGAATTTTGTTAAAATATGTATTTTAGTATATTTTACTCTTAAATTAATAGTAAATTTTATTATGAAATATGTATGTTTTTATTAATATTTTTATATTGCAAAAAAAAATGTGAAACTTGTAATGCACTATACAAACAATAGAATATGGTTTGCCATCCCTAAGATTAAAAAACAGCTGACTTTTTTCAGCTATGCGTGGGACGCATACAAAAGTAGCCAGTAAACCTTTTTTATGAGTTCTATGCGTCTATGGATTCTCTGCGTTTTGCGCTGTAACTTGTCACAAACAACTACATTGGTTCTGCTTTTTTGACACACGCAAAGTCGCATTAAACTCGTGGTATGGACTTTCGGCTTTAAGGCGAGATAAATTTGATCTTCGAATAAATTACCAACAAATTAATTAATTAATTTCTGTTTAAGAGATTAAAGGTTTGGTTAGTGACCTATTTTCCATGGTAAAATTAATGAAAATTACTCTTTTTTAATTAAGTTGTTATTGTGGCTAAATTTGGGTTTTAGTATGCAGTTTGTCCGTCTTTAAATTTTCAATAAAATCGGATTTTGCAAAAAAATTTTAAGCTTCATCATTATTTTTTATAATTTAACTGAGAATATTCTGCTTTTTTATAAAATCCAATATAAAATATTCCCGGGATATAGGCGCTTTCAAAAACGCTTATAGAACAGTGCTTATAAGCGTGGAATTCTTCTTCTGAAGGGGATGTATTCGCAGCATGCTTTATAGACATAGTCTATTTCGCTCTCCAACTTTAATTACTAAATCTGCCGTAAGGCGATAACGGTGAATATTGACTTCCAATGGCCCAAGAATTATTCTATCCGTGGTGCTTATATACAGGAAATACTATATTTATTATTACAATACCATTACTAATTACTAAGTAGCCAAAACCAACGCTGACACTACATTACTTCTTATATGAGTAGTTTTAATTAAAACATTTGATTAAAGATTAAAATTTTGCGTATTTGTATATGTATATGTATATGTATATGTATATGTATATGTGTATGTGTATGTATATGTATAAGTATAAGTATATGTATATGTATATGTATATGTAAATTGTAAATATATATATGTATATGTATATGTCTACGTATATGTATATGCATATGTATATTCATATGTATATGTATATGTATATGTATATATATGTATATGTATATGTAGGTGTATATGTATATATGTAAATGTATATGTATATGTACAGTGAAATCTCCCGTAGGCGGACACCGATGGTCACAGCAGATTTGACCGTTAACGGGAGGTGTCCGTTCACGGAATAGTTCAATATAAAAATGTCAGGATGTAGACAAATTTCAACACAACTGAAGTATATGTATATGTTTATTTTTTTTAATTAATTTTAGCTGAGATTCGTAAATTTTATCTATTTTGTCGATGTTTAAGAAATCTTCAAAACTAGTCTCGTTATTTTCTAAAATTCTTTGAAAATTCGTAAGTGTTGCTAATGGCACTTCATCTTCAAATTCGTTGACAATTTGGTTTTGATTACTAAATCCGGCTTTGAGAAAACAGTTTTTGATTGCAGAAGATTGCACTTTATTCCAAGCAGTTTTTAAAACACATATTGCATCCAGCACACTGATGCTCTTTGAAAGCTCTGATACTAATTTGGCAGAGCTCATTTTTTGAGATGACATAATTTAAAATCAAACTTCTATAGTTAACTTTAAAACTTTGAATTATGCCTTGGTCCAAAGGTTGACAGACTGAGGTTGCGTTTGCTGGCAGAAAGATTACATTAACATTGGTTAATGACATGTCCCGAAGATGAGATGCAGCATTGTCTACAAATAAAATAATTTGTATATTTTGCGACTTCAATGATGCAACCACTCGATCATTATATCCTTTATCATCCAGGTTTTTTTATTGGCCGTAGATATGTTTTTAAATGCACGTGGACGAGCAGCCTTTCCAATAACTAACAAAGCCTCTTTCTCTCCAACCATATTCGCACAAAACAGAATTGTTAGTATTTTGATAATTTACCACCCGTACATTTTTCTGATTTTGTTTTTGTGGGGAGTGCTCAAAAAAAAAGACCACTCTCATCTGCATTGTAAATGTCTTCTGGTTTGTATTTGTTAAGTACTGAAGGAAGTTTTGTCTTAAATTGCATAACATCTTCAGGAATAATTATTGGCGAATTATTATGTCGCTTACGCCATTTTTTAGCCACCCATTTGATGCAGAAAACCCATGATAATCTATTCTCTCAGCTATTTCTTTGGCCTTTGCCTTCACAATTGGTCCAGATATAGGCAAATTTTTGGTTCTTCTTCAAAACACATCTTGTCAACATCCGATCCTTTTTTAGAAAAGCAATTCTTTTTATAATTAATGTTAACTTCAGATTGCCATACGGAATTAAGATATTCCTTATTTTTCAAAATGCTTACAGCCTGAGTTTTCCCAATATGAAATCTTGAAAAAACATTCCCATTAGCACCTATTTTTCAAAGTGTTTTGTTTTGTTATTTTTTTGCAATTTCATGCACTGAAAGTTTTTCTTGTTCTTGCACATTTATTATTTTAATTTTTTCTTTTAATGTAAGAGAATTTCGTCCGGCTATCCTACAATAAAAATTCTTCAATAACTAACGCTTCACGCAATTAACACACTGTCCCAAATGAACACATTCAAAAAATATTAAAAAAAACTACACAATAATCTGGCAATGATACTAAAAAGGGGAATCACACAATTTTATATATGTATGAATGTAAATAAATGTGTTGCTGTGGGTTATGTATATTTCTTATCCATTAACATTTTTGAATTTTGTCCGTCTACTGGAGGTATTTTATGGAAAAAAGTGTCCGCGTCCGGCCACTAGAGAGAGTAATCTGTTCTAAAAATTCTTGTAAAACGAAGGGACTAGAAAAATTGTCCATTTAAAAGAGGTGATCGTCTACGGGAGGTGTCCGTTAGTAGAGTTTTCACTGTATATGTATATGTATATGTATATTGATACGTTTATACCATTTAAAAACGTTTGAAATATGAGCTCGTAGATTGCAAATAAAGATAAAAATAAATTTGTGCTTAATTTTAATAAAATCCTTTATTAATCACACAGCTCTTGTGTGCCACTGTTCATAACTGACTCTAACAACAACAATTGGTTATTTGTTATTCCTTTGTTTATGCCCTTTGCGATAAACAATAACAATTATCACACAATTGTTCTGTAGATCTTTGTAACGGAGATCTTCAAACCACGATTGGTTTACTTCACACGCAACTCGTCTTCACACAAGACTGACTGAACTTCTACTCCGACTTTGCATGCTATGCCTTGCCTTTTATATCGCGACGTAAACAGTCTGATGAATGTTCTTGAAGGCGAACGTTCTCGAAATCACCATAAATGTAAATGTGGTAGTTTACATATTAAACATGGTTGTTTACATTTATTCATGCTTTCTTGTTTGTTGTTTACGTACGTCCTTGCAGTGTTGTTGTTGTCTACTTGTTGTTTACCTCTTTCGTTATAGTGGTGTTGTTGCTATATTTTTGTTTATTTGCAAATCTTGTCAAGTCTGTAAACAATTTCATTGCTTTGTCTTTCTAGCTTTTATTTAACATTTTAATGTTAAAGGATATTACACCATTTCCATAAATACACCAGTTACACAATTCCATACATGCATTTCTAATTTTTAGCCTTAGGGAATGTATCACTAATTTTGTATTGTTTTATTAGTCAAGTATTAACGAAATTTCACTAATGCAGTAACACATTATAAAACCTACCCGTATTAAGTAATGGTAACTTTGTACTTTGACCAAAAACTTATGCTAAATAATAACAGACCGCCTTTAACGTTTTTGGTGGAATTCTTAAAGAAACTGTAAATAAATTGGGGCGAAAATGTGTATCAAAGCTTATGTTATGTCAGAAGTAGAAGTACGAAAGCCTGAAAACTATTTCTTTCCAAACATTTTTAAAAATGTAGGGAGATAAGTTTGTTTCATTCAAGATGAATTTTTATTATTTATCTTTAAATAAATTTCATGACAGAATAATTTTATTTGCCGAATATATGAAAATAGCCAACCGATTCCAAACAAAAGATTAATGAAAAAATCTGTCAGATCGTGACATAAATAATCCTCCGGACTGGATAAACACAACGGATATTAACAATTCAGCGTCAAACTGCAAAGATGTGGAATATCTACCGATGTGTAGCAACAATGGCCAGAGCATGTGGAAATCAATTGTTTTATAATTTTAACGTTAAAATTTTGTGTTTATTTTATAAATGATTACAAAAATATGCCTGATAATATTTTATTTTAATTGAAACAACATGCACTCAAATGAATGTCTTCTTATTTTAAAAACCTTATGAATTTAAATAATTACCATTTAAATAAGTTATTCAATATTTTAATGTATTAAACAATCAAACTAGTTATAATAAAAATTGTGATTAAATTGAAACAAAATGCCAAAACCTTTCTAGCCTGATAGTCATGCTTTCTATCGAATGGCCCATTCGAAAATCATTGCGGAATCGTTAAAAGGTAGGTTCATCATTTAAGAATTTTTTAACGAAACTGTATGTTTACTTTAACCTGGCTGACCAAAAACGAGATCGATAAAAAATCTCCATTTCAGTTTAAATTGTATTCGTTCCAAAACATGAAATGTATAAGATATTCGCTGCAAGGTTTGTCTCTGAGACTACTTGTAGAAGGAAACGAAATGAAAATTTTTTTTTCAAGTTAGAATGTATTGCCAAACTCTCTTTTCGCAGACACCATAATTAAAAGAAACTACAGAAGAAATAACAATAAATAAAAAAGAAAACACATTCTTGATTCCTACATTCTTCGCGCTCAAGACGGCAATGTAATCAGTTTGTTCAGCAAAAAAAAGTGACCGGAAAGCATAAGACTACTTCAAATTGAGAAAAGAGCGAGTGACGTACTGATGAATGCAATGAATGAACGAACGCGATAGTAGAGTTTCGAGTACGTATCTAAAGGTATAGAAAAGTTTTATACGACAACAGTTTTTCATTTTCATAAAAAAGGGGGGTAACTATACCAAAACAACTCAAGCTAAAAAATTTTCGGTGTTTCTTACAGTCTATTTTCCTCTTTTCTTTTTATCATTTGTAGCAGTAATGTATGCATCACCTTGGAACATGTTGCAAATAATTTTACTTGCAAAGCTCATGGCTTCGTTCTATTCATTAGGTGCTCTTTACAGTACCTTTAGCTCTAAATTTTCGCTTTCCTTTATAACTTTCATTTCATTTATTATTAAAGCCAGGGAAACACTTCAATTTATTTTGACCAGATTCCGAGTTAATATTTTATTATCTTCTTTTGTCCCATGAAATTATGCATTGATTTAACATGCCACTTGGTAATTGGTTTTGAACACACAAGAAAAATAAAATTTTAAAACCGAAACTAATTGAAATACTGTCAGCTCTTTTGTTAAATGATATTGAAATAAATTTAATATGACATTAGCATTGTGTCCTGCTCGGCGATAAGAATTAATGTTTTTTGATTGTTTGTTATCGATAAAATTATTTTAAGTTTTTAAACCCATCATCTGGGGTTCCTTAAAGACTTGTTACGTTTGAAATTTTTTAACGAAATTGTAATCAAAGTAATCAAAAACTAGATAACCTTGTTAAGTTGAAATCAACAATCTATTTATAATACAGTTTCCCAAACTTATGTAGTACTGAAAGCAATCATTGAAGCAATTCCTTTCTTCTCAGTTACATGCTGTAATATTATCCGTAATTATCAATTGATGCATCTCTGTAATGAAGNTTCGCTGTAGTTTTCTATCCTGTTTGCCAACCAATACAAATAGAGAAATTGTTGCATTTTAAATGGGGGTTTCTATTATGTAGCAAATATATGATAGATACTGTGGGTGTTATGGTTAAGAGCGATTTTTTTCTGTATACTATACAGTACCAAAAAACTAACAAGCAACTACTAGATATACAGGACTCTTAACTATGTGAGTCTCTGTTGCAATTGCAAAATGTTTCTGACATATAATACCATGTTAATACACTTTTTCACTCCAATGCAATCGACAAAAATCCTCTCACTAATACACGATGATTCTCTGATAGTTTCTCCTCCCGCGCGTCCACCTTTTTAAAGATATGTTACTCAAATAATATTAGTTAATTAAATTACGGTAAATTTGTACATATAAGTTTAGAACTATGCCAACTCCTTGGCGCTGGTACTAAGTGAATAATATACCCCCAGCTAAGACCCCAAACAGCCTCCTATGTACCCCAAGATACCCCTTTCTCAGAAATTTCAATGAATTTCCAAGTAATAACACGTTTGAAGAACAATTGATTCTTTTTAATAGCTTCTTTACTTAAGTTAATTTCTCTTTTTATTAAAAACCGAAAAAATACTTTGAAACTTCACAAACCCTTAAATAAATAAGGGAATTCTTTCTGGTGACTCCATAAGTTTTTTTGCTCAGCAACAAGTATAGACCCTTCGCTAAGAACAAGAAATAAATTTAAAATCAAAAAACCCTATAATTTTGAAAATATTACAATAAATATAGAGCAGATCCTTTAAACAAGCATTCATTTGGATCAATTCTGATCTTGTATGTACCACTTTATGTTTACGTTCCTTTGAATCTCACCATGCACTCATGAGCACATTTTTTTTCGACCACGTAACCCTCGAAAGGAATTGCTTGAAAAGTAACCTACTCCTCGAGGCAACTGTGGCAAACTACACTTCATCTACCTGAATATGATTAACTTTTAAGAAGAATACAGAACTCACGAATTACGAATCCATCTTTCCGAACTTTTTAAAAATAAAAATCAAATATTCAATCGCCTCCCTTTTTTATTTAAGTAATATATCCGAATAAAATTCAAACTGTTAACATCCTGAGACACAATTCATTATTCGACATTTTGTTCTGTTAAATGCAAACTTAGTTTATGAACATAACGACTGTTCATAATTTTATCGTAGCCATTCAAGAATACGTCTCCTAATTTAACACGGGCATTGAAATCCCAAAGAATCGTTCACAGACAGAAACGTCAAAAAAAAAAACAAAAAGGCTGCAAAGTGAATGATTCGGTAATCTAAAAGAAATCATTGAGGATTTCTATCCAGAACTTTGGTTCAAGCGCCACCAAAAAGCCTACAACACAAAAAAAACACGAAGGAGATCCCAAGCAGTGTTTGAAGTTGTTTCAGCATATAAAAAATCCGAATTTATGTATCGATATAAAACTGACTTCAACATTATATTGCATCATTTTCATACACTATCTTGAAAGAGTAGAAACCCTCAATAGCGACTATTCATATACAGATTTTATTCCAACTGTAAACTTTGGGTTTTCTGTTTCTGAGTACCACTGTGTGACGCAATTCTTATAAATACTGCTGTGGCAAGCCAGTCCCCATTAAGGTCAATTGACTGGATTTAAATTCGATATTGTGCTGGCGCTTGTGTTGCAGATGACAAAAACTCTACCAACCTATGTCAGAAGTCATCGAGAATTAGAACATTGTCCTTCAATAAGCTTATCAAAGACACGGGAAATCTTTAAACCAAAGCATTTATTCTTCTAATTGGATGTTTGAAAGGATAGCAAACTGTACACATATACATTGCCCCTGGTAGAAGTCAAGTAAGAAGAGCCCGAGAGGGTTTCTTTTTTTGTTTTTTTTTTCTATCTTTTTTTTTTTCTTTTTTTTTTTTTTTTCTTTTTTTTTTATAGTTTTTTTTTTTTTTTTTTTTTTTTCTTTTTTTTTTCTTTTTTTTTTCTTTTTTTTTTTTTTTTTTTTTTTTTTTTCTGTTTTTTTTTTTATTTTTTTTTTTTTTTTTTTTTTTTTTTTTTTTTTTTTTTTTTTTTTTTTTTTTTTCTTTTTTTTTATTTTTTTTTTTTTTTTTTTTTTTCTTTTTTTTTTTTTTTTTTTTTTTGTTTTTTTTTTTCAGCAGCTGCACAGACGACAATTGGTCATTCGAATGAATAACGATGGACATAGCGAGCACTTTTCTTATTAACTAAACCAGGAAACATTATGTTTTTGATTCTACTAGAACTAGATTTCGATCACGGCAAAAAATGTGTATCCCCCATTTTTAAATAAAGTTGTAAAAAGTACGAAATATGGAAGACAAGAACAACGCCATAATTCGCCGTATTGTAAGAACGATTTTTTGTTTAACGTAGGAATGAATGCTT
>QOCX01000669.1:181-89555 GCA_005959815.1 Sarcophaga bullata | reverse complement strand
TCCTGTAAGGGAATATAATACAAAAAAGCTTCAGGATATTCACGAAAGGAAGAGACTTTACTTCATTCAATCAATATGATTTCCTTGGGCACTGTTGTTCCCTGGTTGGGTTACTTATTTGTGTTACCACAGTAAGTGTAACCCCTGGCATAATTAAGACTTGATCCTTCAATTACCGTCCACTATCTATCCTATCTGATGCTGGATTTAAGTCTAAAATATACTTCATAATGGCTACATTATTTTCCCCCAAAAGTATACTTTATTTTAGTACGGAATTGTTAATTTTAAGTCAGAATTTTTCATAGGCTATATAATGTAGTGCCAACAACTTACAATTGACTTTTGAATTTTAAAAGTTTTAGGGTACAGCTGTACCCTATGGAAAGAATTAAAATTAAAATTGTTTGCCTTCAGTTAACTCATATGCTCGCCTAAATCCTTAAAGTATACTAAACAGCTTTACAAGTATGCTATAATTTATTAAGCAGTACGATAAGTTGCTCACTTTCGTTATTTTAATACTTTTTTTCTATTAATTTCGAATAAACCTAAAAGTATGCACATAAAAAACTGAATGATTGTTTTTCTATAACATCTTTTAATGCTAAAAACTATGCTTAATTTTAGTTATTCTTTTATCATTCATTTATGAAAAGCCTACAACTTAATTATTGATTGACGTGTAGTTAAACTTTTTGCATTTTTATATACCATTTTTCTACTAAGCCTAAAAATATACCAAAATTTTTAAATTTTTTGCCTCTTAATAATTCACTTTTACTGTAAAGTTACTTGTCTTTAGGCAACAAATATTAAAACCAAGTAAAAAATTTCCATTTGTTTGTTAAATCTGATTTTTAAATTTTTAAAATTTCCTAAAAATATGCAAGGTTTTGTTTTCAATGAAATTAGAAAAAATACAAACAAAAGCTTGAGTATAGAGAAAATATTGCATGCTTTTAGGTTGTAATGCGTACATGCATTACTTACTTATTCAATTGGTCATTAACACCCTTTAGTCAAGATTACAACCAAATTTCTCCCACGCCACGATATAATATCCGAATGGTAGTCCCATTAGAGGTTTGTGATAAGAATAGAAGGAATTTTAATAATCCGACATACAGACCTACATCTAAATCTTATTAAGCAATTTTGCATCCCATTTGTACTTTGGCTTATGTTCTATGGTCCATAAGTGTGAACCGATTCCTAAAAAGAAAACCGAGTTTACAGCCAAGATAAAATTGATCGAAAATCAATAGAATTGAAACAAAATTTATTGGTTTACACATGATTTTTATTAAATGAATTCATTAACTTCATTTCATTATGTATTAAGCCTTTTGTTTATTGCATACTTTAGGGCAACATAATTTTAGATTCTGGTTTGTTTTCTATGTTGTTATATTTTGTTATTAAAATACTGTGTACGTTTGTTTTATTTTCCTTATTTTTTAGTGCCTATTGAACAAATTCTGAAAATTTATCTTGTAAATCAAAGCATACTTTTAGGTAAATAATCTTTTCCGGCAGTTAATTGAGGTAATTTGAGTATGTTTACAGGAATTATTTTAAAGAAACATATCTAGAAGTCATAATTGGTTCAATGGGGCAAGGGGGGGACAGGTTAAAGTGTGATCCCTAAAGTATGCAACAAAAATATATAATATATGTACACATGAAGTAATTCATACAGATTCGGTTCGATTTTTCGATTCTATTTCAAACAGAATGCAATCTAATTAAGGTAAGTTAGTGATTGGACATTTGATCGTGGTTCCAATGTTAGTCCAGGGAAAACAGAAGTGGTATTCCAAAGAACATGCTTAAAGCAGTTGTAGAAGTCTCTACTGGGCATTGTATTTTGGATACTTATGTGAGATACATGGGTCTTGGCCATATGGCCAATCACATCGGCAGAAGCTATCAAAACGAATACGAATAGAGCAGGAAACACCAGCTACTGTCAGAGCAATGAATCAGCCGTACTTAAAATAACAGATTTAATGCTCTTTGGACCTCTCTACTCTGTTAAATATGAACACAACCCTAGTAGTTGCATTAAAAAATCCTATTTTTCAACAAATTGTTGCAATTACTTAAATCCACACTGTATTTATCGTCTTTTTTTTCTTTCTTCTTAATGAATTGCAATCATGTTGTATTGGTTAACATGCGAGTAATGCTTAATGTTTGTTAATTTATGCCTGAAAGTATACTGTACAAAATTGTCTATTTCTTTTGCCCCAAAATAGGCAACAATATGCTATTATGAGAGAAAGGAAGAGATAACGAGTGAGAGAGAGAAAGAGTAAGTGAAGGAGTGTGTGTACATTTTACATGTAATTTACGTCTGTTTCATTTACAAGAGAACACAACAACAACAACAACATCAACATCAAAGTAAATGTGCATGTTATTTAAACGTATGGATGGTCTCGGTCTTACCAAGTGTTTCTGTGTATGTACGTATGTGTTGATGTATTTGTTTTATTTTCACAACTCAATTCTAAGCTGTAGAGCATAATATGGCCAACTTAAATTGACGTATAATTGTGCTCCAGTGTCCTATAAAACGGATACACTTTTGGCTTCCTGGCTCTGTCTAACAATACTGTGTTTTAAGTGTGGGTAGGAGGCAGTTGAGATACCGTCAAGTTGGTATGATTTCCGCAAACATTTATTTCGTTTTTCTCTCTACAAAAAGTTTCTGTTTTTTTTTTGTTGTTGTTTTTGCTTTAGAAAACAAAGTTCTGTTGCCCCACAAATATGACTAAATAAAGTTGTTATTGCCTGCCAGTGGCAGTGGACCACCAACCAACCAGTGCCAGTTTTGCCTGCCAGTGTTATTGTTGCTGGTGATGGTAGTTGTGATGGTGATGGCGTTGGTTGGCTATGCAATTGAGCAGGAAGTCATGTGGGTACATGCAGTTGTTGTAATTGTCATTTTTGATGTTGATGTTGTTCCTATTAAACTAATGTTGCTGCTGCTGCTGCTGCTCTGCGTGGTATAGTGCTGCTATTTACTTGCCTTGACTTGATTTTTTGATTCTCTAACAAGTTACGACTGTTCGTTCAGCTCTTCTGCTGCTCATTCATTTCAAGCCAATTTTTATTTTCCTGTTTTCTTTTGTTGTTGTTGTTGTTGTTGTTGGGTTTTTTCTGTGTTTTGTTGTAATTGTCATTGTTTGTTTGCTGTTGATGATGAGACAAATGAGTGGCACTGTCAACTGATGACGACTACAATGACCACAATCATTTATTCAAGCAAATATTTCTCTCTGTTATTCAGGCTCTCACTCCTTCTCTCTATTTCTATCTCTATCTATCTCCCTATCCCTCTTTGGTTTATATGAACAGGGTTTTCCTAGAAGGTTTAAACTTTTTATTTATCTAGTCTAACCATCTCTCATCCTTTTTTAGCTCTTTTTAAGGCACCCTCTATTTTTCTCTTTTTCTTCACAATATTTAAGCGTAACAATACCATCAAATGAAATGAGTACAGGAATTACGATCGTATTAACAATGTGCTGCAAATCTGTACAATAATCATGAAAAATGCCTGCAACACACACAACAGAAATGTCCATCAACGAAATACTTTCTCCTTCCACTAGAGCAATGCATTTGCAATGAAAATCAACTGAAATTCGTTCATATTTTTAAAACAAAATATGAAAGGAAGTGAAATGATATCAGTGACAAAAAAATTAGAGTAGGCTTTCAATGCCTAAAAGTAGGTTAAGGAAATTAAAAAAAAAAATTTTTGCACAAAAACACTTTAATTGGCTTACTGTTGGCTAAGTTTAACGGATAATCCTTATAATTATTGTATATTAACAATAAATTAAAATATCATTGCATACTTTAAGGCATACAAATTATGAAATATTTTGTAGCAGCCTTTTAGGGATTAGTATGCATAAAAAGAGACCCCGCGAAGGTAGTTATAACAAAAGTGTGTGCCAATTGTATGGCACTTTGAATTCAAAAGATTACAATTTTTTATTCTTTTTTCTCCTTGGCTAATTGAGTAACTTGCTTAATAATATTTTCTCTGTCTCTGTCTTTCTGTGCTTAATTTTATTGCCTCACTAATACACCAGGAATTCACGTTTTCTTTAACTTTTATTTGCTTTGCATGTAAATTGTTTTGCCTCTTAAATGTTAAGGAACTTCAGAAGAAAGTTTCTTCAAAACATTTTTGAGGTTTTAAGTTGATTTCGTTTTCCATAAGTTAAGAAAGTATACTTGCAAGTATTCTTCGCCGCGGAACACACGGCACACACACAAATATATACTTTTATAAATTTAGTAGCGCCTAAATGTATACAACAATTTAGGCAATAACAAACTGGGTTAATTGTTTCGGTGTAGGTAACATAACAACTCATTAAAGTAGAGTCTTTTAAAGTATCCATGGATATGCTTCTAGCAAATGGAAGAAAGTGAAAGAGAAAGAGAGAGAGAGAGAGAGAGAGAGAGAGAGACAGAGAGAGAGAGCGATAGTAAAACAGAGAGAAGAGAGCATGTGTTTGTGTGTTGAAAATTTAAGTAAATGTTTGCCTAAAACATTTACGTAAAATTCTTTTCAACTTTCTAAGTGAGTTTGACAATTAAAAAGAAACTTTGGCCCACAACGTGCGCCCTCAGCAGTAGAGTTAAAATAGACAATGAGAAGTTTGAAGCAAAGGTAGGGAATTGTTAATATAGAGTGGCAGATGTACACTAATATGGCTTCGAAAATACCCTATAAAGAGTTTTAAATTTGAATTAAATGACGACAGACATTCTATAACACTTTTTCCCCTAGAGAATCCCTATATTCGAGTTACCATAGGAACCTGAAACGAACTGAATGGCATCGAAATTGGTTGGAATGGATAACTTGGAATGGCATCGAACTAGATGGCATCGAACTAGATGGCATCGAACTAGATGGCATCGAACTGAATGGCATCGAACTGAATGGCATCGAACTAGATGGCATCGAACTGGATGGCATCGAACTGAATGGCATCGAACTGAATGGCATCGAACTAAATGGCATCGAACTCAAACGCATCGAACTGGATTGCATCGAACTGAGTGGCAACGAACTGGATGGCTTTGAACAGGATGGCTTCTCCAACACACTCCTAAAGATTCTACTGAAGAAAAGTTCTTATATATTTCTCAATGTGCGCACTAACTGCCGTAAAGCAGGTACATTCAATGAAAAGTAAAAGCGGGCACAACATTTTGAGAACCAATTCCATACGAGCCTATCTGTTTCGTGGACATGTTGATCATCATCGAGTTAATTCCAGGCACTTAGTAGGGCTTAAGAAAAGCGAAATCTTTTGATGTTTGATGCAGCAACTAAAATGGCTTGCAAGGCACTCAAGGCCAAAGGTAAGATAGGGTGGTACTAATAGGTCATCATAATTCCTGATATTCAAAGAACTTTCAAATCAAAAGAAGGGAAACATATCCTCGAAACACAGAGCAGATTCAATGTATCTTATTCGCATTGTTGGGAAACAAGATCCACTATAGAAATGGAGGGGAACGAAAGACCGTGACTATGCAATAAAGAGCAAAAATGCAGAAATAGAATTGGAGCGCAAAGAAACAGTTCACCTAAGCAATCCTTGAACTGCTGCTATTATTAACAAGTCAACAAGGCGACAGTGATAGCACGGCACTTGTAAGGAGCTTTTTGAAGTCTCAAATCCCTGACTTAAACCAAAAATGCTTTCTTGAGCAAGGAAGTACTGTCAATAATAAGATTTTGTCTCCTTTTTCAATCTTTTTTTTTCTTTTTTTTGATAATATTTTCGTACTCTTTTAACATGTTTTGCAGGCATGACAATAACCAAGTCTATTACGATGGCTATAAGCAAGCCAATGATTGTGTTACTACAACTAAATATTACTTTTGAGAAACTATGAGCAGGACTCCCTTCTCTCCCTCCCTGCTTACGCTCATTGTAATTGTACCCCTACTCATACTCATAATGTTTGTGAAGGTAAATGAGTAAAAAGGACACGGTATCAGTTCCCAGGGAACTCGTATAAAACTTAAGTGGCTGACATTTTTATTACGGTTTTATGCTGCAAGACTAATACGCCACAACAACAACAACATCAATCAACAAAATCGAACATAGGAAAACGAGTGTAAGAAAAAAAAAAAGAAGAAAGGACTTTGAAAGCAAATAAAAACAGCCAAAGTTGTTGACAATTTATTTGCCGAAAACTTTTTCTTTCGTTCTTCTTGTTCTTCGCTTTTTTTTTTTTTTTTTTTTGGTCGTCAGCCATCATGTTTGAGTTGTTGTTGCTGCACAGCCCTTTAAGATATCTTGTCTGCCTTAACAAGCAAGCTGTGTTACTCTGTGCTAATGTAGTGGTGAGTTGTGTGTTAGAAAAACCATTTGTGTCTGGGTTTTCTCTCTCTCTCTCTCTCGCTCTCTGTGTGTATATAAGAAATTCTTTTGTTCTTCTTATTTTCCCCGTTTTTTTCTTTTGCTGTTGTTGTATTAAGTTTTTGTGTCTTTATTTTAATCTTGATGGATGTTTTCTTGGGGTTTTTAGGACTTAAGGAATTACAACAAATTGCTTGCTTTTTTGTTTTTCTTTGACTTTATTTGTTGTTTTTTTTTGGTCTTTTTCTCTATTTGACTTAAGCTTTTATTTGTTGTAATTAATTGTAATTGATTATTTCCTCCTATCTTTCTGTTGTTTTTGTTTTTGTTGTATAATTTTGGTTACTCTGATGGCTAATAAAATGGAACAACATGTGGTGAAAGTGTTTTCATTTCTGTTTTTTTCTTTTCTGTCTTCTTTTAATTATTTTATGACATAATTATGGATGCTTAAATAGGCCTCTAAATGAGAAATGAAATTTTCTTTGAAAGAAAGATTCACGTTATTAAAATGGATGCATTTGGAGTCCACTTGTTCAGGTGTTCTAAGGCAACTTTATAGGTGTAGTCGGGGTTACTTACTTAATTGATCATTACAGTCAATCAGTCAATATTACAACATAGTGGCTGTTTAGCCAGGCTCACAACCAATTGGCTTTTTAATCACGATTATCCATGAGTGTCGGAACCTCTAGTTTAAAGACAACCCCGAACGACAGACGTTTGAAAACATTTCCTGGCAATTTTTAATTATTCCCAGAGTTTTTTAAGGTTTTCCCTTGAAAATCGTTTGATATACTCCTCTAGCTATGCTGCAATTAAACCCCTTACGAACATTACTTTGGTGTCCGTTCTAAACCGGAAATGTTTAAGATTTTTCACAAGTTCTCATAAGATACTGCCCTATAGGAACTCATGCCGAGAAACTCCCATCGTTTTAAAAGAATGCTCAACTTCGTTGGCAGCAGACAGGTACGTGCAAATATGGCAAGGCTCTACTGAGCTGTTATGAATATTCTCACAGACCATTGCCCTAGTTTGACAATTAACAAGAAACTTTGGCCTACAACGTACGACCTCAGCAGCAGAGTTAAGATATTCAATGAGAAGTTTGAATCAAACGTAGAGCGAACTTTTAATATATAATGGCAGACGTACACACTAATACGGTTTGGCAAGTACTCTATAAAGAGTTTTAAATGTGAATTGAACGATGGCAGACATTTTATAATACTTTTCTCCATAGAGAATCCCTATTCTGAAGTTACCACAAGTAACTGGAGGGCATTAAACCAGATTGCAGCGAACTAAATGGCATCAAACTGGTTGGTACCGAACTAGATGGCATCAAACTGGATGGCATCTAACTAAATTGAATCGAACTTGATGGCATCGAACTTGATGGCATTGAACTAGATGGCATTGAACTGGATGCCATCGAACTAGATGGCATTGAACTAGATGGCATTGAACTAGATGGCATCAAACTGGTTGGTACCGAACTAGATGGCATCAAACTGAATGGCATCGAACTTGATAGCATCGAACTGGTTGGCATTGAATTAGATGGCATCGAACTAGATGGCATTGAACTAGATGGCATCAAGCTGAATGGCATCCAATTGGATGGCTTCGAACTAGATGGCATGGAACCACATGACTTTTCCCTAAGATTCTACTGAAGACAAGATCGAAGATATTTCCCAATCTTTTCTCCAACAACCGTAAAGACGACACATTTAGCGACAAAGAAGCAGAAGCTATTATTCATTCTAAGAGCGGATACAATATTACCTCAAACCTCAAACCTCAAACATACGAACCTTTCTATATCATCATACCTGCCCTATTGAGGCAGGTCAAAAGACTGAAAATTTCCTAAAGCGATTTCAAAAGGAGATGTAGATCTGAGAATGAAATGAAGCACGCTCTTAATGTTAAGAAGAAGAAGAGATTCCTACCATTTCGGATTCTGAAATTTTTTATTGAAGTCTCCTAAATTGGGAGTAGCGAAAAGGCTTCCAAAATTCCCGACATGAAAATTGATGATTCGTAATGATAACAAGGGTCAAACGTTTGGCCTAATTTGTGGCTTTAACTTGCCTAATGCCATGCAATGTAGGAATGCCATAGAAATCGCAACAATTTCATTACTCCTGTCATGATGGCCACCCACGGGAACCCACTAATTAAAATGATAATGAAACATCAAAAAAAAAAAATAAAATAAAAAGAAAACCGTGTATAACGGACTTAAGAAAATCAAATTACAAAAATTAAATTCTAAAAAAACAACAACAACAACCGTTGAACACGACAATCAAAAGAGAATGAAAAGAAAATCCTTAAAAAAGAAAAGATTTTCAAAAAAAACATTGTGAAAGAAGAAGGAAAGAAGAAGGGAATTTAAATTGTTAATAAAATTTAAATTAAAACTTATCAAATCAAGGATAATGCTGGGGATACTGTTTCATTTCATTTTAAAGATTTTCAGGATTTTTTTTTCTCTTGTACGCCACGAACATATTTAAAGAGTGGCAGTAAGTTTAAGAGGGGAAATGATTAGAACTGGCAGTTTAATTGACTTTTATTTGCAGGCAAAAAACATTTAAAGAGGGTCAGACAGACGGTCATAAAAGCAAACAGACACACACACACACATACACACACACACACACACACAGGCGTATATGTATACACAAATAAACATAAACATGGTCAATTGACGTAAAAAAAAGGAGAGAAGAAGAATAAACCTAAACAAAGGCCACACTCTGGCTATTAGAATTTGAATTTTACAGGCCAAAAGTTATTCACTAGGCTTGGCTAACAAGGCAAGCAGAGAGTGGCAGTAAGTCATGGACCATAAAAAGAGAGAAAAAAATGAAAAAAACGGGGAAACAACAGTAGCCTAAAGCAGCAATAAAAATAAAGAAACAACGTCCCGTTTAAAAATGTTTTCTTTTTTCTTTTTTTTTCGTTTTTTTTTTCCTTTTCTTTTTGACTGCTTTAAGCCATGTAGTGTAAGAGTTTAGGTTGTAACATGGTAAGCCAAAAAGGACTCAAATGTATGGAGGTTGTTAGCAAATGCTCACGTTGCTATGATTGTTGCTTTAGCTTAAACAAAATATTGTTGTTGCCATTGTATAGTTGTTGTTTATAACCTTAAGTCTACAACATCATGTTAATGTAGTCCCAGACACATTCGTTGCCTTTGACAAGGCCCTCTCCCACCCCTTCGTCATTCACTAACGTTTCCCCCTTTCAACGCAGAGTAAATGTTTTCAATTTTATGTTGAATTTTAAAGATTTTTTCTTTCATACTCCTCTCGTTTACCTTAAATCAACACCATAAAACATGCCTAAAAGGTTTGTTTCTTGGGTAGGAAAAGCGTTTTTTTTTTTCTGTCTCTAGTAATAGAATATTTGGATTTGGAACGGAAAAAAATTATGGAAATTATACCCTAGGGCTCTCGTCTGTATATAGGGGAAGGGAGGGGGGCGCAGAAGGGTTAATATTTAATTGATATGATTTTAAAATCATTGAGGCAAAAACGTTAACCAGTCAACCATCCAAAAGCCATCAAGCATCAGAAATCATCAAATAAGATTATGGAAAAAGGACGTTTTTTTTTTGTAAATAATTCATCATGGTAGAGATTTAAGGAATAAAAAGAAAGACCACAAAGACCCGAAACACAATCTAGCCAAGTTCACAACCACAGCAATTCAATATTGAACTTGGAAACCTTATTCATAGCAAGAGAGATAATCTCACAATTTTTCCAAAAGAGATGGAAAACAGATTGAAGCTACAATTAGTGAATGACTTGCTTACTCTTGCTTAATTCATCATTACAAACCTTTAGTCAGGATCACAACCTAGCTTCTGACATTTACCATGTTTATTTGCGAATACCGAAGCCTGCAGTTTTATGTCAATTGCGAATGACAGTTTTAAAGAAACTTTTTATGGCAATTTTAATTTATTTGCAGTGTTTTTAACAGAAAACTGCTGAGAGCAAGTCGTTGAAGAACTATTTTTTATCTGTCGTTTCGTTCAAGATGTCTGAGCTGAGTTTTAAACCACGGTTACGCATCTAATAAACCAGCCTTCTACCTACTAGGTTGCGGTGACCACTGTAAGGGACACTCATGTGTAACCTTCTAAATTGCTTTTCCCAGCTCACAGAAAGGTTTTGATAGCGCCAACGGCCTGGGTTCCTTTCAATGTTCTTCTCATTGCTCGTTAGGTATCTAGGGGACATTTTTTCCCATGTCTAGTTGATTCAGCTTCCTTAGACAGTCCGAGTTAATTTTCAGGTTAAGCTCTTAAGAGTAGAGTCCTCGAATAGCTGCCCAACTGTCCCACTGTATCACTGTTCACTTTGGAAAACACACTCTTTCTCCTGTGCCACAATTTGGTCTTCAGCCATACGAACCACGCCTCAAAATACTTTATTCCGTCTTATTAGGCATCCAATTTAATATCGGTTTCGAGCAACAGAGTTTTCAGAACATTTTAATGGCACTTTTATTTACACTCAGGTTTTTTGCCAGAAGACTGCTGAGAGGTAGCCGCTTAAAGCAATAACTATTTTTTACACTTCGACATGTCTGGGTTAGGAATTAAACCACGTGTTCTCTTTTTATAAGGAAACACTCTAGCTACTAGACTACGAGCACTTATCCAAAGAAAAATCTTGAGGGTTTTTAGGGCAATAGGTTTGGAAGAGTCATTATTGGCACACCTGCTATAGATTTGGAGGAAGTACTATTTCAAAGAACTTAAAAAGTATTTGCTTTACTTGAAATAAACAGGAGCCATATTTTTTCTGGCACACTGCTTAACCACACTTAGGACCCGACATTGCCATCTTTTTGAAAAAGCAAACTTAATTTTATCAGCAGGTTGTAATAATGAAAAGAAGTTAAAGTTGACTTTAAAGTTCACTTTAACTAAACTTACCTTTAATTCAAGCCAACTTTAAAGGCAAGTTGCAAGAATGGCCCTTAATCATGTAAAAATAATCGTTTAATAATATTACAACGTAGCTAAAAAAATTGGCATAACTCCTGTGCTATGTCACACATTCATTCATGATGATTCAATTCAAATTCAATGCATATTTCTAACAGCTGGCCACCTCTTTATAAATATTTTATTAAAAGCATATTTATTTTATTAAAATTTAATTCCTCTTTTCTTTTTCTTTTTTTTTGTTGTATTCGTTTTCTCTTTATCTTTCTCACTGTCTCTCTAAATTCTTTTTCTATATCTGTTCTGTTCAATAAATATTTTTTATTTACAACGTTTAGATTTTGCTTTACAAGTATAAATATTTTATTATTTCGACAATAAAAAAAAACAACAACAAAAATATGAAATTAGAAATACATTGAGGATTTGTACCAAAAAAAAAACAACAAAAACAACAATAAAATTGAATAAAATCACTCAACACTGAATAACAGAAAAAAAAATACCAAAAAAAAAACTTACAAAACGTACAAATATTTACAGAAAATCCTTACACGGAGAGAAATCAATGAGAACGGGAATTTGGAAAAGAAAAAAATTTTTGGTTTCAATGAACTTAAAAAACAAGAAGAAGAAGAAAATAAAATAAAATTTATTTTTCAAAATATTTCCAGAACTTGGTATTTTAAACAATTTTTCTCAGTGTATTTTGATAACACCTACATCGTATTAAAAATAATGGTTTTTATAAAGGGTTTTCCAATATTCGGTTTCAACTGTTACTAGCCATAGGTTTTCCACTACACATACACACACACATAATTGGTCACAACAACCCTTTAGTCAGGATAAGAACCTTGTTTCTCACATGACTTATGTTGGGTATTTAAATTTTATACAGGAGTGAAGGGGCCGTACAGTTTAAAGAACAGATATTTGAGAACCCTTCATGGCAAAAGTTATTTTTTAGAGTTTTATAGAGTTTTTGCCAGAACACTGCTTAGCAAAAAGTTGCCGAAGAAATATGTTTTTTCATATTTCCTTATGTTCTAGACATCTGACTGGGGTTTGAACCGTGGTCTCACGTCTAATAAGCCAACACACTATTTACTAAACCAATTACCTCAGTTACACCGGTTGTCATTCGCATTATGAAGTACTGATACGATCTGCAGCTTACTTACTTTATTTGCATTACAATACTTTAGTAAGGATCACAACCTAGCTCCTCATAAAATCAAAACTCTGTATATTACCATCTAACTTCACCTTCTCAGCATTAGAGTGCCTGTTGCATATCGGCAAATTCGGATTATCTGCCATACTATCGCTAGATGGTATTGAAAGGCATTGGATAGACTTGGGTTCTACTATGCCGATAGCATCTATTCTGTAGTTCTCCTGCCTAGCATTTGCAACCATCGAGATCGTTTTCTGAAAGACAATAACAGTGAAGATGTGTTACGATCCCCTAGTCCTTGCCGTTATAAGGATTTCCCAGTCATCAGGCATGAGCACAGAAAGGATATCTTCAAGAGCGCCTACATTGCGTGAGGAACTGGTTTGACAACATCTGCAAACAGAAGGAATAAGGAGGGAAGCCTTTTTTTCGTTTTGTCCCTATTTTATTAGCCACACACTGTTTGTTAGTGGGCATATCTTATTTTTATAGTTTTCCAAATAAATATCCAGAAATTTTTAATACCAACATTTATGCAGACAGACAACCATCAGAGAGAGCCAAAGACAGGGAACAAAAGGGACCGACAGGGTTCAAATTTAAATGTAACAGTTTTAGTCTCCTTCTATCTGTGTCCCCTTCTCTTGTGTGAATGAAATAAAACCATTGCAAGAGAGAAAGCGATAGGAAGGAGAGAAGAGAAGGGAAGAGAGAGAGGGAGAGAGAGAGAGAGAGAATAATACACATTTTTATCTAAAATGAATGTGAGAAGAAAAATTTTGCACACAAAACATAATACACACACAATATATATGGATTAACTAACAGTGGGACAAATAATAATAGAAACAATTTTAGCAAATAAGGCAATAGAGGACTTGAACGACTCCTGAACAGGTATATGTTCTAGCTGGGTTGGCTTCCGTCGCAATATATCAGCAGATAAAGTTAAGATGAACAGCGCCAACTAATTAAATAGTTCTTCGCGCTGATCGATTAGGTAATCATACTGAGTGTTGACTGTTCACTGACAAGCAGAGAAGACTGTAACATATTCGAGATGCTATGGCCTGTATTCAACTGCTGTGAATATGACTTGAATCCAAGCAAGGGATCTACTAGGATTTGTTTAAGTTTTTAATGAGATATTGCGCCTTAAAAGCAACGGATAGAGCAAAATTTATGGTTATGAGGAGGACCTGTTGGAGTCCTTTGAATACATTCAGTATCTCTGCCCATTAACACAAAATTCAGAGGAAGCTCTGGGCCCTTAATGGCTGAGTAGAGTTCAATAACTACCCTCGGGCCTTGAATAACTAACCTTAGATCTTTTAATAAATTTCAAAATTAAAAATAATTCCAAACATTATGTTCGAATTATTTTGTGTGCCACTGTATGTGAATTCATAAATGGATAGAGGATAATAGTTTTTCTAAAAAATGCTAAAAGGCTAAACTTTATTTTTTTTCCGGTTTTTTTTTTTTTGTTGAAACCCCATTTACAGTATAGTGTAGTTAGTATAACCATAGAATGAAAGAAAACAAAACAAAAACAAAAACAAATTTTCCACACACCCTCCCATAAATTTGTACACAAGATTTTAAAGGCATATTGAGTTCAGGCATATAATTGTGGACATCAAAGAATTATTTCTTCATGAAATCATAAAAACTTTATGGCAACTGTTAAACCACGAGTAGAGTGTTCTTTAGCAGGTTTTTATATGGAAGGGGAAGTTCCCTATGTATGTCCTTAAACCGCTTGATGTCATTGCCAAACATGTGCTCACTTGGTCTTCACAGGGACTTGAAATCCTGGCAAATGTCGAAATAAAGGGGTTTCCACAGGGGACTGTCCGTGTTGGCTGAATAGGCTCTGCATCCCGAAAACAGTACTATTTGCAGTAAGGCAGGACCATCACTGGCAATAGCGAGCATTTTAGATCAACTTCTTTTGGCCTTGATTGGATGATTTGTATACCAACGACATGTGAGTGGTTTTAACACACGACTCACGCCACATTGGATATTCTGTACGAGCAATTTGACGGCATAGGCATCTCTCTTGGAGGTGATGTAAACCGGCCACCGTGCTCGTGCGCTTTCACCCTCTTAGACTTTTTCTTGGTATTCCTTACTCATTCGCATTGGATTTTCTGTACAAACGATTTGATGACATGGTCATTCCATAAGGAGGTGATGTGACGTAGTTACCGTGACCGTACGATTTGATTCCGTTTAGCATTTTCTTAAGTTCCAGGTGTATACGATTAAACCACAAACCATAAAGATCCTCAAAGACTAAATAAATTCAGACTACTTTATACGCCGGAATCCTTAAAAATTTTGATATTTCGGATGCTCTTGACCGAGAGAAGTCGTGCTGAACAGTAGAACTGTGTTATATTCCACACGTAATAGGTCTCTCAAGGAAACACTCTATGAAAGCCTTTCAAATGGCAGGGAATAAACGCTTATCTTGTAATATTTCCGGAAACGACGTAAAGATCCTTGCAAATGAAAGGAAAACCATGAGTGTAGTGTACTTTTTAAATAATTTCCCCACATAATTTTTGATTTTTTTTTTTCTATATTTTTCACTTGATTTTTTCATTTATTTCTACGGTTTCATTCACTCATTCATTTATGCTTGCAATTCGAGATTTTTTTTGAAATCGTTTCTTTTTTTCTTTAATTTTATTTTCCTCTCCCCTAGTTCAGTCCTTTTTTATACTGGCAATTGCATTTGCAAGTTTGTTGAACCTGAATTTAATTTAAAAAATATTTTTCTCTTGTCTCTCTCTCACTCTCTTGCACTCTTTCTCTCTTTTTTTATATGAGATGCGATATCTCTGCTCATGTCTTGTCTATTTTTACAAAGCACCGCCGCCGAATGAATGGATTTCGCTATGGTCAGAGAATTGCTAACAAAAAACAAAAAAAAAAACGGAAAAAAGCTCAGTCAGTGAGTGTAAAGTGAGCTGATGTTGATGATTTAGGACAGTGGTGTATGTATGTTGTATTCAGCAACAACAACAACAGGAGATAAAAAGAAAATATTACTGAAGAGAGAAAAAAAAAAATTGTTTTTTTTAAATAATTTATAAGAGTTTTAGGAAAATATTGAAAAACATTTTTTATTACTTTTTTATTTTTCTATAAAAGGCCTATTTAATGTGAATAAAAAAAATCGTTTAAAAATTTATAGACATTATTCAAGTGTTGTTTCAGTAAAATTGAAAAATATAAAGTATGTCTGCATATTCATTTTTTGCCTCCAAACAGGCCTATTTAGCGATTAAAAAAATTATAGAAACTAAAAAAATTTCTCCAAAGGCCTATTTAGCGTTTAAAAAAATTATAAAAAAATTAAAAAATTTTTCTATGAAAATGAAAATGAAAAGTCAGTAGAAAATCCCTGTTAGGAGACCCTATACTAGTCACCGTAGTCTAGTAGATAGTGTGTTGGCTTATTAGACGGGAGACTGCAGTTCAAAGCCCAGTTCAGGCATCAAAACGACGATAAGAAAAATTATTTCTTCGGCAACTTGCTCTCAGCAGAGTTCTGGCGTTTCTCAAAAAAATCTGCAATTCCGATCCTGCCTCTCATGTAAAAAATTAACACAAACAACATCAGTGGTGTGAGAAACTTGGTCATAATCCTGACTAAATGGTTGTAATGACCAATTATGTATGTATGTAGGTATCCAACTCAACCAACTCATGGCCTATGGAATCCCAGATCAAGCGCTAAATCGCGACAATGGGCAGCCACATAGGAGCGCGAGGTGTTGAGCTTTCTCATCGCTCATAGAAACCATGTTGTGAAGAGAAGAGAGATAATATGTACGTGTACTCTTGACAAAACAGAACATGGTCTCTTTTCAAATGAATTTCAGGCAATCTAAGCTTTTACTAGGCAATTACAGTGGTACAAAACATTTGAGTCATGTAGCAGAAGATTCAGAAGTCGACTAGATCGACTTCTAACCAAACATCAAAGAATATTTGTTTGAAATAAGGATCCAATATGTAGGTTCTGTGATGGAGAAAAGCAATCAGCAGAGTACATTGTCAGAATAGGCAAGGCAAAGAGTATTCCTTACTTACTTACTTACATGGGTGTGGAGGAGACATTATAGGGTAGTTCTACAATAGATCGTCTGAGCTTAAGCAGATGACCAACAAGATACCAGCTCTAGCCCAGTACACCAATACACTGTCCACTGAACTACGGCAGTGTTAAGATGATGGAACAAAGGAAAATAGTTTCACATGTAAGGAGCAAAGATGTTGTTCTAGGATCCACTATTGAAATGGCCAAGTGCGTGTTCAAATTCGAATTGCTTTATCACCTCAAATCATTATTCGAAGTATTTAGCTCCTCCGGATTAGTTTTTTTTCTAAAATTTGGAAAAACGACTCTGCATAGAATTGAGGAGGTGAAGTGGTAGAATCTGCAAATAATGGCTGTTTTAAGAGGCTAGGCAGAGATGTAATTAGGCCTAGCCTTTAAGGCCTTAAAGAAAGAAATTCTGTTCCCATGTCGACAAATGTTAAGAGCACCTTCGATGCTTAACAATGTTAATTTAAAATTTCTTTAATATTCTCATTTAACGGTGAAAACCCACAGAAACGCAGACACACTCTTAACACAGACAGACATCCAAAACCCTAAAAAAAAATTTTTTTTTTCTTGAACTTTTTGTTTGTAATTTAATGTGCCACTCACTTTACAATTGCAAGCGATAATTTAATTTTACTTTCTCAACACACACACACACACATAATTTCCCACAAAAATGTTCGTTAAGTGCCTGGAGTTTTTCTTCATCTCCCTACACAGACGTGTATGTCTGTCTGTCGACCTATCTGTCTGTCACACATACATATGTGTCTGTATGTGTATACAGAATTTATGTTTTCATAATGAAAATGAAAATGAAAATGAGAATGAAAATGACGAATTCATTTTCCATCTAGAATTTTAAGCAGAAATTTTCTTTCAGTTCATTACAGTTTAAATAACTTCAAGGCATAATTTAAATAATGATTACGTATGTGTATGTATGTACATACACGTACATACATATGTACATATGTATGTATGCATGTATTTGTGTAATTTTATAATAATTTCCATATAAAAATGGAAAATTTCCATATAAAAATGGAGCATTGTTAAGAAGGCAACAAGCTTTGCAAAAGCTTTTGTTGTCTTTTCCGTGAGTGGGGGCAGTTGAATAGCAATTAAGATAACCTGCTCTCGGAATTTCTGCTGCTGTTTGAACAATTCTGGCAAAAGCAAAAATAGTGATTTGAAACTGGGCTTACCTAACGACCTGATGGCCAAAGAATGAATGCAGTTTTTAGGTTTATTATTAAGGGGGATGTGGCCTAGAGAGGTAGTTGTTTTATGCTGCTTTAGGCTAGCAGGTAGCAATTCGTCTTGCTCAGACTTTTGTCTATCGATCTCAGATTTCTGTGTGCAAATTAATCGGAAAATAGAATTTGAAGGAAATTTCAATGCAAGAAGCATGGTAGATAGGCAAGTAAACGACTGCTGAGAAATCAGTGAATATGCCATAGAGTCCAAGAATATAGTCTCAGCTACGGATATCCTTGCAGCTCTAAAGGCTTTACAGCACAATGTCTCAGATATCAGACGTTGCTTACGTTTAACTGTGAATACACGTGATTACACGTGACTATACGTGATTACACGAATTAAGTCCATAAATCGTAGTTGAAACGAATCTCCATCTGCATATTACAACAGAAATGCAACCGTTTCGGCAGAGTCTAATAACCCGTGTTGAAAGGTCCCTTGTGAATACATATATAATTGGTCGTTACAATCCTTTTAGTCAGGATGGCGACCAAGCTTCTCACGCCACTTATGTTGTGTGTTCATTTTATACATGAGTGATGTCACCTACAGTTTAAAGTCGTTTCCGAACGACAGATTTTTGAGAAAATTTCCATGGCAATTTTATTTTCTCTTCAAATTTTTGCCCGAAGTCTGTTGAGGGAAAGTCGCCTAAGAAATTTTCAAATTTCGTTTTCTTGGAGATGACTGACCTGGGGTTTGAACCGTGGACTCACGTCTAGTAAGTCAACATACTTCTCACTAAACTACGGCGGCTACTGTCCCTATCTCCTCACTGAAAATCATAGTCGGAGCGAAGAAAAAATGCGTACGCGTCTACACAACCCGTTAAACGGTGTTGAGAAGTCTTCTGCAAATATTAAACGAAAATAATCGTGATAAAAACGTATTGAGGCGGCATAAGTGATTATCAAATCGCATTCGGTGGCAAGCAAGTACCTTAAAATAGAAGGTCACTAAACGTTTGCACTCATCCGGATGAAAAAGGAACGAAAAAAAGAGAGCAACTAAGTACCTCGAAACATAGAACAGACCAATTAGCTAAACGAGGATGAACGTAGTCTTTTCATGGACTGGATAGTTGGTTAGCAGGTGTTCAATAGTCTGCAATTCCGTCTTATCTTCATATAGCCTGTAATGGACTAGCTGGGATCAATCTCATGTCCTTTTTAGTGACCTAAAATCATAATATTTCGTAAGACATCCTTGCCTCACAAGGGACTTATCAAGCCCCAACAAAAAGTCGATTCTACTATCGCCAATAGACATCGGAAGCGCCTGGCCGCCTGACCGCCTGAAGATTTTGTCACAAATTTGGAGGAGTTAACTGACAAGAATTCCACAACTGCTACGCTAGATAAAATCGTGCTAGATGTGCTAAAAAAAAAGCCTGCAATGTCATGCAAAAGTAATGGATATACTAGGGATACTAAAAGGTAAACGACAGTCCTCAAAATCTCAATCAATCTCAAACACTTCGAAGTTATAGGAGAACCTAACAACTTGCATTGACAGTAACCTAATAACAACCCTCGTAACATATGCAAACATTCAGCTTTAATGGCTTATTATTATTGGAAATATTTCAAGGATTTTTACAACAACCCTCCTAGAATGTAAACATTTTTCTCTTGTTGTTGTTGTTGTTGCTGTTGTTATCGTTGTTAAGCAACACATTTAAGATATTAAAAAAAGCAAAGCAAAAACAACAACAATAAAAAAGGCAGAGAGAGAAACGGTATTATATTCTCCCAAAATTTCATTTCCATTAAATTTAATTCAAAACCCTTAATCCAGTTTCGTTCTACAAGTACACTTGGATTGTTTGACTAAAGCTGGCATCTACTACCCATCACTCATCTGCATTGCAAACTGCAGGAAATCATGAGAACGAAGTCCTTTAATGTTTTATTTTGTTTTTTTATTTTCGTTTTTTTAATCAACGAAACACTTGTCTGATTTCCTTCTTACAAACAACAATGTCATACGGCTACACGGCTACCCGGCTACCACTGCTACAGTGCAACATTGCCAATTTTGCTTCCCCTCATAAATATGTATGAGTCGAGACAGAGTGAATCAAGTGACTTGATGCATGATTCATAAATAATATTGAATAAAATGAAATAAAAAACACAAAAGGACAGGGGAAAATGGTACAATAAAAAAAGAAGAGAAGAAAGCAACGAAATGGTACGAAAATAAATTCGTTCCAGGGAGAATATGAAAAAAAAAAATAAAAAAAGGAGAGAGAAAGACAAAAACGAAATGAATTGGAACGTCAATTAAAAAGAAAACTTACTTGCAATAAAATGGTGTAGAAACGCCTTTCAAATCCTTATTATTATAATTACTATTTAAAAAAATGTTTCAGTTTGTATTTTATTTGTAGCTATGGGGCCTATTTATTTGATACTAAGAACACCAATTAGTGCCGTAAGACACCATTTTGAATTTCAACTCTCGCCGTAAAAAGTCTTGTACAACTCAATTCGATTGCGAGATATATAAGCATTGGACTGTTGTAAAAGCAGTAATCAATTGTCTCTTCTTCTTCTTCTTCTTCTTCTTCTTCTTCTTCTTTCATGTCCTTATAGCTACAGCAGAGGTAATGTGCCAGTGACACAGTCACTAGTATGGATCCGTGATAACACAAGAGCGGCTAATATTTTATTTAGACTGACTAAGCATCGATATATCGCACATGATTCAACAGCCATCTACCCGACATTAGTCGAGACGAAACCCTTTAGTCAGGATCACAACCCAGTTTCTCAAACTACCCATGCTGCGCGTATTAACTTTATCCATGAGTGGCATAACCTGCAGTTAAATGTCGACTGCAAATGACGGACTAAACTGAGTAAGCAGCGATATATCGCACATGATTCAACAGCCATCTACCTGACATTAGACGAGTCGAGACGCTTTAGTCAGGATCACAACCCAGTTTCTTAAACTACCCACGTTGCGTGTGTTACCTTTATCCATGAGTGGCATAACCTGCCGTTTAATGGCGACTGCAAACAACGGATTAATCTCCGAGTTTTTTTTTGCCAGAAGACTGCTGAGGAGAGGGATTTAAACCAAGGGCTCTAGCCTAATACGCCACTATACTACCTACTAAACTGCGGCCAGAATTTTTTCAATAATCGACAACACAGGAGATGTCAACGAGAATCATGTTTCCAATTCGATTGCGTTGGATTTGATAAATAATCCCAGATATTTAAGAATTTCAATTCCTCTACAATCTTAAGAACATTACGTGCTTTTCAACAATTTGTCAAAGTCCCCTAAGATAGGCTACAATTCATTTCCTTTTTTTTGTTGTTTTTAGACAATAAATATGTATTTGTTGTTATATCTAGCAAAAATGTCTTGACAATTATTCCTTTTTATCTCTTAAAATCCTTATTATGCTTCCCTTCTCCACTTACATACATTGAATACCTAAAAGTATACTACAATACTGTAAATTAGGTTTATTATATGCTTAAGAAAGCAATCAAATTTAATGAAGTGTAAAACCATAAATAATATTCCAATTTAATTGACAATAAACATTAAAAAATAAACACACAGTAATTAATTTAAATCAAATATAATAATACAGCAATAAAATATTTAATTTGCCTTAGAGTAGGCTTTAAAATTTTTTGAAAATAATTTCATTATAAATAAAATTCTTTAGGTATTACAGAGAGAGTTTATTAACAAATTAAATATGAAAATTAAAAGATTTTCGTAATTGTTGATTTACTGTGTAATCATTTGAAATACAACAACAGCAAAGGATTTAATAAATTTACACCTAAAAATATGCTTTAATTATATTGAAAAGTTAATGAACTAATTTTTGTTCTACGAATCATTTTGCAAAAATGGGTTATCAATTTAGAGGTTTGAAGACAGCCCGTCTGACAAGGCTATAAGCTGCGCAAGGACTTAGCGTCAGTACGTGTGTAACCATGATGGCAAATACAATAAAGTTGAAGGTCATTGAACATTTTGTGCTTATCAGAGTGAAAAAAGAACGACAAAAAGAGAGGAACTAAGTACAACGAAACGGGAAACAAACCAGTTCGCTACTTAAGGATGAGAATACACTTTTCAAACGCTGGGAAATTGGTGAGGAAGTGCCTCTTAGTCGCCAACTACATTTCACTTCTACGTAACCTGCAATGCACTGGTTAAGATCTATCCCATGTCCTTTTTAGCAACCTAGAATCATAATATCTCGAAAGGAATCCTTTCAACATCCCCATAAAGGTCTTATCAAGCCCCAGCAATATGTTGATTTTACCATCGCCGATAGAGAGCGAAAGCCCTTGGCCGCTTAACATCCTGAAATATCCAACAAGCTACTAACACATCACCCACAGAATTGGATTCCAGTTTAGAAAGTGTATCAGCCATCTAGCTACCGGGTAAGACACGTAGCCTAAAAGAGACTAGCCGGATTTGGCCTGAAAGCAGTCACTAAACAGATATGAGTTGCAGTTAAGACCGATCCTATCACCCTCAAAGCAAACAGAAATCAACGAAACGCAATTAAGAAATCTAAGGTAAGACACCAAAGCTAACACAGACTAACAAAACTCGACCTGAAAGCAGTCACTAACTACTTATGACTTGCAGTTAAGACCGATCCTATCAACCCCAAGGCAACCAAATCGACAAAGCTCACTTAAGAATCTGAATTTGAAAAGCAAGGCACTAGAGTTGTCTTCCAATCTACAATGACGATACTTTTCGAGATCCTATCAAAAAAACACACTACCGCGCACGGTATTTCGTCCAGTTTTAACTCATTTGCGAAAATGATTGTACCAGTCGATGTGGGAAGTTCCTTACCGTTCCTTAATGTGTATATGATGATCAGGCCCATACGTTCAAATGAAATAAAAAAATCTGCAATGATCATACACTTCGAGATCCTTACAAAAGACACCAGCAGAAGGACCTCCGTTCAGTTTCATCCCATTTGTGAAAATGATTATACCAGTTCACACTGGAAGTTCCTTAATGTATATATAATGGCTAGATCCATGCGTTCAAATGAAATAAAAATTGGCAATTCTATACTGAAAAGACTTAAAGTATGAGAGGAAAGAGATCTTTGATGAGATCCTTGCAAAAGACGCCAGCAGAAGGTTCCCCGATTAGTTTCTGTTTATTTCATTGGAGAAGATGGATAAACCAGCCCGCATTCGAAGTTCCTTACCGTTCTTTAATGTGTACATAACGGCCAGGGCCATATTTTAAAATCAAATAAAAATTTCATCAAATTCCCATGATTTGAAACCAAGGAATGGATAACCCTTTATAAACAAAAAAAAATTAATACTTTTGATTGTATTGTAATATGATTTTGTCATAATATATTAGATAAGTTTTGTATACAAAAAGTATTATTTTTTTTAACCACCTAAAACTAGGCAATAGTTTTGTTTAGTTTACTTTATTTAATTGCATAACATTTTTAATTACCTATTATGTAATATAAAAAGTTTGTTATACTTTTTTGTTATTGCTGTTGTTTTGGATATGCAACCACATAGTAAATAATTAAGCTCCTTAAAATATGCTATAAAATATGTATGCTTGTAATTTGTTGCAACAGTACAGTACATTTTTATTTTTTCATTATTATCATATCAAATGCAAACCATTTATTATAACGCATTTAAAATATAACAATTGTTTCAACATTTTATTATATATCGTGTGGTTAAATTGTAGTTTTAAAACAAATTGTTACATATTTAGCAGGAAATTCAATAAATAAATGCATTGAAAAACATCCAAAAAATAGGCTTTAATTTTTGCTTTCTCTCTCATTTTATAATTTCGTTCAGAGAACAGAACAAAGTCCATTAGCTTTTTAAAATTACCTCACCGCCCCCCACCCATTTTGATAGACTATAAAACTGTTAAACTGAACTTTTTGTTTTTCCGTAAAACAATAGCCAAACAACTAAAAGTAGGCTACAGATTTCTATCTCATATAAATAGTTTGCCTAAAAATAGAAAACTCTTTAAAGTTAAGTAACAAAGCCATTTCACAAACAATAGTTAACCGCAGAAAGTAGGCCATAGATTTTTATCCTTTAAATCGATACCAACTTTTTAATTAGGTTTCTAAACATTTAAACCACCTAAATGTAGGCAACATTCAATAATAATTGAAAATAAAATGACTGGTTTTGAGCAGAAAATGAATGTAAATGATAGACAGATAAAACAGAATATTTTAGTTTGTTACTTTCACCTAAAAATAGGCAACACAAAATATTGTAAATCAATAAAACCTGGCATATATGCTAGACAAAACATGAGAGAGAAATGTATGTGGAAATATAAATGAAAAAAAATAATAAAACAGGCTTTTAGCTGTAAGTATAAAGGCTAAATACTGAAATCAGTTTAAAGTGGTCAAAACCCCTAAAAGTGAACTACAATTTGCTTATGATTTCAATCTGAAATTGAGTTTGTCTTTAGCAGACACAATTTTCTCTAGAAAAATATGTAATCAATGAGTCGGATTAGGTGAAATAAACAGCCCACTTAAGCGTAACTCAGAGGCATCTTATCAAAGCTTCCATTAGTACCGCTTATATGTAATTCTAGTCTGAGATCTTGTTTCAATCTTGCAATTCGTTATTTGAAGTGAACAGCAACTTCGTTGATACTGGAGGTAGCAAATAAAAGGACTTTGAAGCTCCTTGTCTATAGCTCCGACACTTTATTGGTTACGTTAGTATCCAGTTCCATTTCCGCAGGAGTGGCTTCATTTCCCTTATCAATGAACATGCAACAATCCATCTTAATGGCTTGGATGTATGCCGATAGACATGCCCTTTTCAATTCTACCTGCTGCCATGGCATTTTAAACTGAAAAAAAAGGTAACTTTGCTGTCTCCAAACTTTCATTCAAAGACTACACTGAATGAGAATACATGACAGATGTTCACCCTCCAAAATATCCCTTAGAACAACAATTTATAAAGAATATAAATACGAAAAGGTTTAATTAATTATCCGAAATACTATCTTAGATCCCCAAAAGAAGACATATTTTTTGTCCTAACGTTTCTCAATTTTATTTTCCATATTATTCATAAAAGATTTAATTAATTACCTAAAAGTAGGCAAACATTTTTTTTTAATTTATTAATAAAGCATATGTAAGCATTCACAGAGAAATAATATGTCATAGACTTCAAAGTAAAAGTCTGTGAGACGAAAAAAAACAATTTTAACACACAAACATTCTTGAAATGTTTTCTTTAAAAGTTGAAATAAATCATTTTCTTTAGAAATATTATTGAAATGAATTTATATTTCACAAAAATACCATAATAAACCTAAAAGTATGCTATGATTTTTAACTATTTTATAAAATTAATGGCAAGTAATTATTAACAACTGTTTTTATTATTAATTAAAGAAATGTGGTTGTGGTGTTATGAAAAGTTTTCTATAATTTTTCTTGCTAGAATTTATTTCAAAGAGTAAAGGATTATTAATCTAACAAAGCATATGGCAGACATATAAAAAAAATTACTTTACAAGAAAGCCTTAAGTTAGGCATTTAGTTTTATACATAAAAGAAAAAATACTTTCAAATTTATGTGATAATGAATGACATTAAAAAATTAAAAGGCCACACAAAAGGATTTTCATTAAATTATTAATAATCTTTTAGAGCCTAAATGTAGGCAATGATTTCTATTTTATATATATACATATGCTGTGTTATTAACAGTATATTAAAGGGTACTCACCATATCTTTTTTTAGGCAAATGTGTAAGCTCTGGAAACTGCAATTATAAAAAAGAAAAGAAAGGAACATTTTAAAAGAGGTTTTTTTTAAGAATTTACAGAAATCAATAAAAACTAGTTGAGAGCAGTAAGACAAATTTTTCAATTGGTTTTTGAGTCCAAACCTAATAATACAATTACTATGCTCGTCTGATCCGTAGAGCAGAAATTCTTATTCACATACTGAACTGGACTTTACAACCCGTTTGATTGATTTCATCCCGCTTTAGCGAATACATGCCAGACGTTTCTACTTCAAGCGCTCTTACATTAATTGAGCACATATAATGCTATCACATGTACGAACCGATAGAACCTTAGGCTCATAGACCCACATTCCAAGGTATTCTCTTTGAAGGTAATCTTTTTAAATAATTTTAACGCAAAATTCCAAACAATTTCAAGTTAAAACGTGGCAAAAACTGTAAGCTTCTTTAAACTCACGCTTAAAAGTATGCTTTGAATTTAAACAAAATATACAATAAAATAATTCCAATAAAAATTCTCAAATATTTCTTCCTATAACAGTTCCTTATCTTCCAGCTTTATTATTATAAGCACCTTCAATTTATACCTAAAAGTATACTTTAACTTTTAAATACTCACAAAAAGTGTAGTGTTATTAAACATTTACCTAAAAATATGCTTTAAAACTGTGAAAGAACTGATAAAAATAATTTTAAAAAAGATTATGAAATAAGTTGTATTAAAAATAGCATTTATTATATAAAACACTTTTATATCACACCTAAAATTATGCTTCACATTAAATAAATGAAAACAAACAATTTGGAATAATTTCTATTAAAAACTTATAAAATATTTAAAGCAGTTTAATTTAAACACCAAAAAATATGCATTAAATAAAGTTAAAAAGAAAAACTCTGAAAAACTTAATTCTTTTTAAACTCTTACCTAGAATTATGCTTTGCATTAAAAGAAAACAAATCAAATATAAGAAATTTCATATAATTTTGTTGGTGAAGAAATTAAAAATGAAAAATTAAATTCTTTATTAAAATAAAAAATGTAAGCCGTTTAAATTTCCACCTAAAGGTATGCTGTTAATAATTGGTTTTTTTTCGACCTGTAATATCAGATTACTTTTATTACTTTCAACACTTTTTAATTACACTTTGGATATAGTTTTTGTAGGAAAAAGATAATACAAAACATCCTTAAAGTAGGCAACATTTTACTAATTAGCTTTATGAATCGCACTCATTAATTAAATTGTACTCATACCTTTGAGATAAGTTTATAAAAGAAACAAATCCAATTTTATGGCGCCTTAAAGTATGCAATTTCTTTATTAATTATTTATGCTACACTAGCAGAAATGTTAGGGCTTTGAAATAAAACGAAAGAACATTGCGTGTGAATATTCTGCTCCACGGATTGCAGAATTCTTTTTAATCAGAAGAAATAGGGGTAGGTCCTTAAGAAGTTCACATATAATGTACGAGAACTGGAGTAGCGAAGTGAATTTCTTCAGACCTTATGGCCTTCTAACGGATTTTATTAGGTAAACTTTCGTGCAATCCCTTCAACGTAACCAAATCTAATCTTAATTTCTGTTTAAACAGGGATAGGCATTTAAACTACAGTGTAGTTCATTCAGTATCCAATCATAGTAGGAAATAAAATTTTCATTTGAATGCTGAAACATACTTTTTGGCAATCCGCCTTAAAGTATACTGTAAATATTTCATAAAATATTTATTAAGATGTATTGCTTTAGAAAGACAACTGTTTGAAAATGCATAGACATTATTATTTGAACTCTTCAAAGAGCATTAATGAAGCAAAATAAATTAAATTATGGTGGGAAGGAGGAATATGAAATGAAACCAAACACTTTGGCAAAAATATAATAAATACCTTGAGCATGAATAATAAATAAAACGGAAATAAATATTGTATTTAAATATTTAAAATAACAATCTTAAGAAAAGAAAAGAATTTAAAATAAATTTCAATATTTCTTTTGCATGGATTTAGGCGTTATAATTATTTATTGAATTTCTATTGTGGAAATTTTATGTGATTTTCCTAATTTTCTATGGCTTACAAATCAGTTATTTAAACTTTATATGGCTTACAATAAAATTATTATTTTCCCATTTACAAAATGCCTAACATTACACACAGCCAAAAAAAGAACAATAAAATTAAAGCATATAAGCAGGAGCAGGTAAAAGTCATTCAACCTTATTTCATAACCAAAGCACGTATTTGTTTAAATTTTTTTTTTCAACAAAAAAACCAATCAACACTTTAAATTGCAAACAAAATGATACAATGTATCAAAAAAAAAAGAATCATAATAATAACCTAAAAGTATTTCCATTACAAATCGCTATGCATAAAACAAAAACAATAAAAAAAAATATAAGAAAAAACAAAAAAAGAAACCACAAAAATATTTTTATGTGACTGTTAAATCGTAAATAAAAAAGCCATAACAAGCTGTAGAATAGATAAAAATAAAAGCCACGTTAAAAATGGCAATAAAACACCTAAAAGTAGACAATAAATTACCATAAAAACGAAACTATGCTTAGCTAAATGTGAAAATAACAAAAAAATAAATCCTACGTAAACTTAAAAAATACTACAAAATGAGCAAGAAGAGAGCGCAACATGTTATCTAAAGCCTTAACAAAACATAACTAAACGCCTAAAAATAGGCTTTACACTATAAATATTTGCCTAGACCTTTAATGTAACAAAATGGAATTGAAACAAATTAAAATTCCATAACAGTAAAGCAAAAGAGAGTCGATTTCTCTCTTTCTGTATGTTTACAGTTACTCACTGGAAGTAAATTTTTTTAAACAAAAACAGAGAGCTCTTGTGAAGAATTCTTGTGAGAGCCGTAACTGTTATATTATGTTTGTTACTGACTAACAACAAGTGTGTTGCATACTCTTAGGCGTTATATATTGTGTTTTTATAATATACATACATACATACAACCATACACACACTTTTTTACTTTTCTAGCATTGCAATTGTGTAAGGTCAGGTTCATTTATAACGATTTGAAGGAAATTTTGGAAAAACTTTAAATTTTTGAGAAAAATTCTTAATTTAAACCGGAAAACTCAAGAAATGTTTAAAATTTTGGGTGTTACTTGTGTAATGCTGATTCGCAACACAAGATATAGGTCTCATCACCTCCATGTGCTGTAATCATTCCCTCAAATCGCCTACAATCGTGGAGAGAACTACTTCCAATTCATTAACTTCCGACTTTTTAAAGTGAGCTAGATGAACCATGTCTTCTATATTAAAAACACTACTTCACTAGAGTTTGTCGAAGACAAAGAAAGCAGACTGATGCCCTCTGCGTGATTTAGCCGTTCAAAGCGACCGGTTAAGCGGTTCTAAGCGTTGTTGTCACTTTCGTGATGATACTCTCAAGTACTATGCTGGAAATAGTGCGCATCAGTGGCATATGCATGCCTTAATAGTTATTGGACAACTGATTATATTATCGTGTAAAGTACAGCCATTGGCATTATCGTACAATCTCTTAACAACTGCAATCAGATTCTCCAGCATTCCGGATTGGCTTACAATTAAAGGCCTCTTCAAAGTTAATTTTGAAAATTAAGAATCCTGAAGTCTTTACAGTATAATAACCCAACGAAAGCAAAGAAACCGAACTTAACCTAGAAAGTGTAACATTTAATTCATTCTGGGTAATCTGGTAACCCTACTATTCCAGAACTTGTTAAAGTAGAAAAATTTACACCTCAGCTGGAAAATTTCAATCAATAAATCTGAAATAAAGCAAAGAAAACACAATAATAAGATAAGGAGATGTTTTAAAACAATTTTATAAAGAGAGGTTGGAATACGGCCCCTTAAAGTATGCTTTAAAATGTAATTGAAAACTCTTTACACAAGAAACACTAGTTTTCTTGCCTAGTATCTCTCTATTTATCTTCAGAAGGAAGTGGTATCTTTATTAAAGCCACTATTTCTTTTGAATACATCAGGTTTATTAACACCGCCTAAAAATATGCCCCTTTGAAGAGGAGAAAAGCTTAAAACTGCCATCTTATGAAAAAAATCACTAGTCTTGGGTATAACCTTGTTAAGCATTTCAAGGAGCAAGTTTTCGTTAAAATATTTTCCATTTTATATAGGCACCCAAAAGTATGCCTTAAAACAATTTTTTCAAATAACTTTTTACACCAATAAACTCACAAGAATTTTAATTTCTTTTAACTGTCACTTTGCTACTCACTCTCTCTCTCTCTCTCTCTCTTTGTCCATCATGCCTGTCACTGTAAAACGTTGAAACTCAAACTGCCATGATTTTCATCAATAGAATTGAACTTCTGTACAAACACTCAAACTCCAACTTAAACAGTCAAACGCGTCATGTACGTTATTTTGCTGAAAGGCTTGCTTAAATCTGTCAATTCTATTACCTGACCTCTGGCACACGCTCTCATGAACAAATACATACTCACGCACATATATAACCGCAACATCTTGTCAAAGTCTTTAAGAAAATTTTCAATTTACTTGAAAGCCAAGCCAAACCAAAGCAGCAGGCTTTGGCCCTGGCTCTATGGACTTTAACGAGAAATCCGTAATAAACGTTTTTAACCATCCACTTTATGGTTAAGCGTATAGACGGAAGAGAACAAAACAAAAAAAAATTAAAATGTTAGCAACATCCCAGTTGATCCCTGGCCGTCGCCATAAAGTCTTGTTAAAGAAGTGTGTGTTGTGCTGTTTGCAGGAAAATGGTCCGCCATTTTACAGCGTGAGAATTTTTGGCAAGACGATACGAAACAGTGAAAAACGCAAACGAAAGGACAAGTCGAAAGCGGAGCACTTAAAATGGCATTTTAATATTCAAGCCAAACAGGCAAAAAGAGCACACAGAGAGAGAGAGAGGGAGAGAGAGAGAGAGAGAGAGAGCAGGGCATACAATTTAACAAAAGCCATTATTCTGTAACCCTGCTCCTTTGCTAAAATACGTACCACATGTGAAGAAAATTCCCCACCGTGTGTAGACGACAACAACAGCAACAAAAACCGTTTAACCGCTAAACGTATGGTCTTTCAAAAGAGAGGAGTAGCACACACATACGCACGCAATTATAATGGATGTTGTCGGTTGCCACTAAATTCATGTATGAGTTTGAGTAAGTGTTTGTGTGGGCCTTTCAATTCATTTGAATTTCTAACGTTAAACATGCTGACTTAGAATTGGTGTATGGAGTTGGGTAAAACAGATTTTATATCCTGTTATGTTGACTGTATGTGTGAATATATATGTATATGTAGGTGTACTTTTACGTATGTATGTAGGTGTGAACATATTTTCTTATATAAAAACCTAAAAATTTACTTTTCGTCTGTCCAAACATGTATGGATTATAGTGATGAACTGACATTTAACGCCACTACCGACAGTTATTTGCAAAGAAAACATGCGGCACCTATTGTTGGCGCACATTTTTGGACATAAAGGTATGAAGCAAGCAGTGATTCCCAAAGATTTATTCTTGGCTTTCATTCCAGAAGGGATTCTAAAGAATTTTGAACATTCTCTAGAATCACAAGCTTCTCTTTGGCATTTATGCTGGCGAGAGCAGCCTCCCCAAGGACTCAAACAAATTCTGTACAGTCTCTAGAACATGTATGCTGGTGAAATCAGCTTCCTCGAGTTCTAGGAGACATGGACATCAACATCCTGTATGTTTTTTTTACTATCGATAACAGATTGAATGGAGAGGTGATATGTTGACGTTGGGAATGCTGTTAGTCGGTAGGAATCCCCAGTATACACTGTAGCGACAAGGACTTCAAACTGCACCATGATAAAAAGTACTTAGGCTTCCCACTAGGCAAAAGTGGATAGAACGGAAGGTGTTGAGAAACTTTCCTCTGCTCGTTTGTGATCTACAGGCCAGTAGATCGCATACTGGATTGCAGACAGAATTCGTCTTCAGACGCACAATCTCTACGCACTGTGCTCTCTACGACTGCCCATATCCCAAGCATTATCAAAATGCCTACAATAGAGAATGTGACTGAAAAAACTGACAGGCAGAAGTGACAGAAAGAAGTGACAGGAAGAAGTGAAGCTAAGAAGTGACAGGAAGAAGTGACAGGAAGAAGTGACAGGAAGAAGTGACAGGAAGAACTGCAAGGAAGAACTGCAGGAAGAAGTGACAGGAAGAAGTGACAGGAAAAATTGACAGCACGAAGTGACACGAAGAAGTGTCACGAAGAAGTGACATCATTTTTTATGTCAAAACTCATTTAAGTAATCTGCAACATCTGCAAAAGTCTCTTAAAGGTAGGTCCCTTCCCATGCCTACCGATTAACAATTTAATTGAAGTACGCTTTGTCTGCAATTCCTATTGAAGCTTATTGTTCAACGATTTGGAAACCCTGCCAATGAAACACATGTAAAATGCCAAAACACTTCACTCATCCGACGTAAAGTCATAAATTTTCATCAGACATCTCCAAGTAAAACTTGTTAAAAGTCTTTGTGATGTTTGAACTCGAAATCAATAATTCATCTTGGAAATGGGATTTTCAAATTCATATGCACACTCGCACACACGCATAACAGTCATAACCATTTAAGAAGCAGCATTTCTTGATTTCCCTTCAAACTGGAGAGTTTTTTTTTGTTTTGTTTTGTGTTGTTTTGTTTTTGCCATTCAAAGCCTGTTATGGCATCAAAGAAACACAAAAAGAGACTGAAGATTGTAAAGGATTTCAAAATCCTATTGATTGTTACATGATGATGTAAATGTTTTACGACACATTGTCGCTTCACTTCCACTCAATCAATGATTGATTAACTAGAGTCGAGACCTTAGAGAGCAAAAAAAAACGAATAATTTTTGGCTTAGAAAACAAAAAAAAGAAGAAAAAAATGGAAAGAAAACCAGGAATTTGCTGAAATTGCTGAAAATGTTCTTAAAAATTGTTCTGATGTTTTAAAAAACTTCTTACAACAACATGTTCATGATTATGGTATGACAGACAGAGAGACAGAGAGAGAAGAGAGTTCCTTTTTAAATGATTGTCAATTTATTTTTGTCACTCAATGAATAAGGAATCATGCATGTGCTGGTATAGGAAGGGAGATGCCGTAGAGCATTGCAAATTAGTTGCGACAATTAAACGCTTTGTTCCATGAAAATGTAGTGTAAGTCCCTTTAGGTCACTACACACAGTGCCTTTCTCTGTTAATGTAAATGACAGTCTCAGTCTTCTCCATATCACCACAAGCCCTATAAAAATTATGATAAGGAAAATCGAACCGTAAGTCAGTAGATCGCCGTAGTCTAGTGAGTAGTGTGTTGGTTTATTAGATGTGAGGCCACAGTTCAGTTCCCACGTCAGAGATCTGGAACAAATCCGAAGTATTAAAAAAAGTTCTTCCACGACTGCCTCTCAGAAGATTTCTAGGAATAATTCTGAGAGTAAAAAAATTGCCATGAAAAGTTTCTCAAAAACCTGTCGTTCGGAATCAACTTTAAACTGGAGGTCCCGCCACTCATGTATAAAATTAACACATGCAGCATAAGTGCTGTGAGAAACTAGGTCGTAATCCTGACTGGAGGGTTGTAATGACAAATTATGTATGCGTGTATGTAAGTGAGAAGACTTAGACGTGATGCGAAAGACATAATCTGTGAGCACGAGCACCGTGACAATAATTCCGTCACCCAATCATATGCAATTTTTGATTCAGGAGTCCTAGCTAAAAAGGACAAGCGAATCATATGAGAGGCAGATGTGATTCATTATGGTACGTGCAAGTTCCGCTGCCAATCGTGCTTATCCGGATTAATGTCCGCAATGACATCTCAATGCCTATTTCATTACCAACGTGTTCGGATACACAGTGAAAGAATGGATATCGTGCAAAATGCGATCCAGGGCTTTCCGGCTTTTGTTCGAGTGTACATACTTGGTCATTGCAATCCTTCAGTTAGGACTACAACCTTGATTCTCACACTGCCAATATTGTGTGTGTTAATTTTATACCTGAGTGACGGGACCTACAGTTTAAGGTCGACACCGAATGACAGTTTTTTTTGAGATAGTTTTTGTCGAGTATATTATGTGCCATACATTCGATATAACTTAAGCCAATTCATGGACTGGTGGACAGCAGAAATTTAAGCCTGTATTCGACTGTAGTTGTTCGATGGTCTCTTGTCCATTTCCCTGATATAGAAGCCTACCCACTAACTCCTGACATCGGTTTAAATTCATCTGTAAAGCACTTAATCCTTATGCACTGGGGAATAATTATCGAGAAAAGCAATCGGTTGGCCGTGGTCTATTTTATTGGGGTATTACCGTCATCCCCGGTCAGACATCAAAAACGAAATATGAAAAAAATATTTCTTCGGCGACTTCCTCTCAGCAGATTTCTGGCAAAAACTCTGAGAGTAAATAAAATTGCCATGAAAAGTTTCTCAAAAAAAAAAATCTGTCGTTCGGAGTCGACTTTAAACTGTAGCTCCCGCCACTCATGTATAAAATTAGCACACACAACATAAGTGGTGTGAGAAGCTAGGCCGTAATCCTGACTGAAGGGTTGTAATGGCCAATTATGTATGTATGTATTACGTCAATCTACTGATAAAGCAGAGCGCGGCTATCTGTCCTACTAGACCACATCTCTCATTCTCATGCTAAGCCTCTAAGCCACCAGTTTAAACAAAACTTAGCATAGCTTTAAACTAACTTTACTGCATGATTGTTAATTTAAAAACACTTAATAGAGTGTCACTAAAATGTTATCCAACTAAAGTTGTTAAATAAAGACCCTCTTCCCTAGCTTAACACCTGCTTTAACACTCAATTATTTATCGAAATACATGGAAACAACAATTTGAACAATTTTTTTGCTCCACAATTTTATTTTTATTTTTTCTAAAAATCCTTTGTTTTTTTATTTTTATCTTGCATGCATGTAAGTGTATTACAAAAAATTATATTGTTATTGTTGTTGTTGTTGTTATTGTTGTAATTTTTATATTATTGTTAACATGTACGCAGACGATTACATCTAAAGCGACAGTAGCAGCAGCAGCAGCAGTAAACAGTAGCAGTAGCAGCTTCATTTTTATTTTTCAATGTTCAACCTGGTGTTTCATTCTCTCTCAAATTCTTTTTAAGGAGATCAAATACAGTTGTATGTGTGTGTAGGTATTACATTGGCAGACATACATATGTATACATACAGTTAGACTTGCATAATCAACAATATCGACATTATTGTCGTGTTTATTTGAACCTGCTCTAGAATAAAACACAGAAAAAGAAAACGAATCCTCGCTTGACATTGTGTGTACACCATGCCACACTTGCTATTTTTCTCTTTATTTTCTCTTCCTCTTTCTAGTTTTTTTCTTTTTTTTTGGTCTACTATTACAATCCAGTGTTGTTGTTGTTGTAAAACTGCAGGTTCATACACATGCAATTGCTAACATTTTTCTTTTAGTTGCTCGCTCGTTCATGCATTCATTCATTCAACCTGCCAGTTATTTAGCCAGCCATACGCAACACTGTATGTATATCGGAGTAAATATGCAAACATGAAGGTGTAGATGAGTCTCCCTGCATATGTGAATTTTAACATGTTTCTCACGTTGTTATTTCTTTTGTATTTCGCTTATATGATCTCACAGACTCGCACACACATACACACATAACACATAACTTCCCTGCAAATACCTGATTATGAAGCAGCAGTTACTGAACAGTGTTGTAAAACGATAAGAAATTTAAAGCCAAGGAAAGGGATCTAAAAGGTGTTAATCAATCATATGCCAAGTAACGTCCTAGCAAATCATACGAGATTTACAGTTATAAAATAGATGACGAAATGACAAGTGACGTCACAATCAGTGGTGGATGCTAAGAAGGGTTCTTTCACCACTATTGGGGAACTTTTGCTATGGATTAAATTCTTATAATGAAACATGCATTGACTGTAACCATCAAAGCGCGACATTCGATGCGCGACCTTATAACCAACGTTTCCTAGACATGGAAACATTGAAGATAACAACTAGTGTTTCTCTGATCTGGCTCTCGCAACAGTTTTGACGATATATGAGTGTGATGAAGACTTATAAGTGTGCTGAAGATGGCTGAGTATAATGGCGATGGACGAGTGTGATGACGATGTATGAGAGTGAGGACAATGCATGAGTATGATGATGATGTATGAGTATGACGATGTTTGAATATGAAGAAGACGTATAAGTGTGCAGATGATGTATAATCATAAGGACGATGTATGAGTGGGGTGAGGATGTACGAAATGGATGACGATGTATGACTATGGTGATGACATGTGAGCATGATGATGACGTCTGAGTTTGATGATGTTGTATGAGTATGATGATAATGTATGAACAAATATGATGTTCTTGCAGTATGTAATACAAATAATTTTGCACAAAGAATCCACTCACAAACAAAGGCAAGCTGGAATGATCAACCCCTTGTACAGAGACCAAATACATCTGGCCTGCTATAGATATATCAGAAGAAAATCTGGCCTTAAACCTAAAAAAGTCCATCTAAGGAAGCTCAAATCATTTGTAACACTTGGAGGTTGGAAATATTTCACAGCGACTTCAGCAGAAGTTGTGATGACGGAAAAAAAGCCTTGTCCGGCACTTTGAAAAGCACTCTTAGATGGCCCAGAATGTGTTGGCAGAAGGTGTCTTCCCAAAAGAAATTTAAATAAAATCCTCAACCTTCAGAAAATAATCATCAAGGTTTGGAATACTGGGCAGAAACTATAGCGGTATAATGATGTAACAGTGGGACCTTACGGAAAGAACATAACCTGCCCTTAAGTTTAGGTTTAGGTTAGAGGACGTGTTCATGCCAATTGAGACAAGTACAGTACCCGGAGGTCCTGTTGATCCATTGTGCAACGTCCTAAAGTGGAGGAATGAAATTTTTCAACTTTTTTTCTTCAGCATTTTTTTCCTCTTCTATCCACTGTGCCAGCGAACCAACCAGCCAGTCATCATCATCATCATCATCATCGTAATCATCTCTGTTAAGAAGGAATGTTGTTTAGTTTTGCTTCTACTATGACAGAGAATTTCTTCTGTCTTGGCAAAATTTTCCTGTGCTGTTTTTAGAAAAATTTTCTCAGTTTTTTATTTTTCATTCATTCTCTCTCGCCATCACTGTGTGTATTGCTTGCCACCACCAGTAAATTTCGTGTGTAAACAACAAGAGGAAATTGAAAATCAATTTTTCTTCTCTTTTCTTAGAATTTTTTGTTGTTCTATTTCAACAACAATTATTCAACAATTAATCAAATACTCGTAACATGTTGTCGATGATGTTGTTGTTATACTTTTTGTCCTTAAATGTTCTAATTGTTGTTGGTATTTACGTTGCTGTCGCATGTAGCCGTTGTTGTTCTATTTGTTGAAAATATTTTTCAAATGCAAATTAAATTGCTTGTAATGGCAGTCACCGAGGAAAAGGAGAAGGGGAGGTGAATTAAATTGTACGAAATACTAAATTACTCCCAAACCCCCCTCCCTCCCTATCCACCATAAATAGGTAAATAAGTAAAGTTTTATGCAATGAAATTCGGTGTAAAAATGATTGACAATTTGTCAAATGAATTGAAAAGCGCTTTCCAATTTCCATTTGAAGCTGATAACGGTATGGAGAGGGAAAATTTAAAATAAAATTTATTCATAACGACTTAAGTGAGGGTAGGTAAGTGTAATAAGTGACGTGGTGGAGCTATAAAGAGCATACCGAACACCTCCTTGGCGCCTTCATATTAGAATGCCTTCTCTCCACCCATATTTTCTTATGCGTATTTCGACTGAAAGGCTAGTTTCATTGGCAAATGGCAATGATGTGGTTCCCAGTACTCACGGACGCTTTTGCTTAAGTGCTGGACTGTGACACATTAAATGTCAGAATATCTCTTCCTTTTTAGTCGTACAATTATAGGAGGGCGCTTAGGCTTCATGCTTCCATTTTAAACAATGCTCCGTTGAGACAGAAAACGTGTAGTAATTGTTGAAGTTGGAGGAGCTGCTCCATGTGGATTTCCACAGCCACAGCAACATGACTTTCAAAATGGATTTTAAGGCAGTCTGGTTGTCCGTGATTATCAGAATATTTTCTAAGAATTTTCAGCAAAGTAAGCAGCTGTTTAATCGCCATGAAGGTTGCCATAGCAGAGAGTGTCTTGGCTTATTAGCAGAGAGCCCAGGGTTCTAATCTGCGCTATTATATCTTTACGCAACCATGTAGTTTCCTAGGCCTGCGGTTCACCGGCTTCAAGCCGATTGAGACATAAGCTGTCTACTGTTTCAGAAATGTAGGAGTCCTTTTAGAGTTGTCCTCAAGGTACTAGTGATAAGGGCGGCTGACTACAGTTTAATGCCGCATAGAATGTTGCTGTTTCATTGCTCCATAGTGAACGAACCATAAACAATTAACGGTTCAGTCTTTGGCTCTTTACGTGGCTACGTTGTGTCAATGATGAGTTTAAGTTTAAATCCCTAACAAAGAGTGGGGATTACGGATTAAAGGTACACTTCACTTATTTCTGTTTTTAATTAACAAAATATTAAATTTTTGAAGCATAACTTTAGGCGAATTTAAACCCTTTTTTTTGCATTTTTAATGGAGAAACTCTGTGCAATTAATTGCCTTCATTGTAATGCAAAACACAGACACTGGTTTTATGTTTCATTCCACATTTTTTTCCTTTTTAATGACAAATTATATTATTTGTTGCATGTACTTTTCAGCATAACTTTATCTTTGACGGCAGTTACTGCTGGCATATAAAGACTGGCAGCAGTTTTCTTTGCTAAAAACAAGACTTTTTCAGAAAATGTTTGCTTTAAAACAAAATTAATCACAATTTAATATGATTTTTTTTTGTTGAAATTGTGTTTCCCAAGAAGGAACAAAAAAATGAAGCAAGAAAGACAGAAAAAGCATGCAGAAATAGCGAAAATCAAATAAAATTTTCCATTTTCCATTTCTATTTATGAAAATTAAAATAAAAGACGTCACAGCGCAATAATAATAACATGAAATAAAAACAGAAATAAAAAGTAAAAAATTGTCACACAGGAAATGAATGCTAAAACACTTGAATTTCACCAGCCTTCTTTCTATTCCACACACAATTTCCTTTTCCTTTTCCTTTGTGTCCAAGTAACCACCTCCCATATTTTAACTTTAGAACTCCTCTTCCTTCTTCTTCTATTTTTATTCTTTACGCCTGCATTGCATGTCTTTAGGGAGTGGTAGCGTTAACGTTAACGTTAAGGCTTCAAATTCACTGATTTTATTTGCAATTTAACGGAACTACAATTCGAAAAATTGCCTCGCTTATAAAGACTTCTTCTTCTTGTTCTACTTGTGGTCGTTGTTGTTGTTGTTGTTGTTGTTGTTGTTGCTGCTATTTTTCATTTATTNTTTTCATTTATTGCTTTCAATGATTTGAGCTGTGAAAGTGCTTTCTAAAGAAGATACCATCTAAAGGTGACCAATTGGCTAAACAGTCATACACCGAGAAAAAATAATAGTTGAAGTCGAAAAATATCGTGAAATGATCGATAGAATAGGACAAAAAGCCTTTCATTGGACATAACTGTTCCTCTGATATGGTCATCTTCAGGAACTGGGCAGTTGTGGAATTTTCGCGTTGCAGACAACTTTTATGTACGGGTGCCTCAGTGCTTGAGCAAGAGATCGTCTCCTACTATTGTCATCATAGCATCAGTCATGCAACAGTTGCACTTGTTTTGGAGTGCTATTTTCAAGTCTAAACTAATGATTACATGATCTACTCTTACAATAGTTTTGATGATGAACGGGTATGTTAATAAGATATGAGTATGATGATGATGTATAAGAGTGATGCCTAGATGTATGAGTGTGATGATGATGTATGAGTGTGATTATGATGTATGAATGTGCTGCTAATGTATGAGTAAGATGATGATGTATGAGTATGATGATGATGTATGAGTGTGAGGACGATGTATGAGTATGATGAAGATGTATGAGTGTGAAGACGATGTATGAGTATGATGATTATGTATGGGTATGATGGTATGTGGGTATGATGATGATGTATAGTATGAGTGCGCTGAAGATGTATGAGTATGATGAAGATGTATGAGTATGATGATGTTGTATGAATGTGTGAGTATGTTAAAGATGTATTAATGTGATGATGTATGAGTATGATGATGATATACGAGTATGGTGATGTATGAGTATGATGATGATAATGATGTATGAGTGTGTTGATGACTTACGAGTATGATGATGATGATGATGTATGAGCGTGTTGATGTCGTATGAGTATGATGATGATGTATGAATGTGAGGACGATGTCTGAGTATAATGATGTTGCATGAGTATGCTGACGAATGAAGGTAAAGGTTTAAACAATTTTTTTCGCATGCGTATCGATCATTCAATTATTCGTGTATTCGTGTATGAATGATCAGAGTACTTCAGAAGTTCTTATGTCCTACCTTGATAAAGCATACTTCTAATAAAGCATAGGCATTGCGATATGCTAAGTTAAACAGGGTATCTCCCGAGTGACTTAGACTCTGTTGGACTGATATGCATTAGAAGAGAACTGGCTATCTTCTTTCCTTAAATCGAGCTATTGCCGTTCTCACAGCCAACAGCCCTATTAGATTCGAAGTTGATAGAGTTGGTATTCCATCAAATAACTTTTACAGGAGCTGTGGTCCTAAGAAGGAGAAAAAACTATCTTTTATCACATGTGTAAGGGCTTGGCTCTTATGGTGAAGAAGTTAAGACTGTTTTACTCATATTTTCTGCCATCCTTGACTAAACTCTGGTCTTCAAGAGGCTTCTAGCATGTTTTACATGGCATCCTTACGCTTAATTTATCGTTCGAGGCCCTCTCGCTTTTATTTATTCTAGAGATTCATTTACGTGCCAATAAATTCAATTTCTTTCAGTGTTTTATTCTATCGATGCCTTCATTTGAATGCATTTATAGAACTGTTGTGGTAAAAAAAACTTTACTCTTTCACGACAACGTCTCTTATATAAATGTATACGAGTGTGTTTGCGTGCAAGTGAATGTTTGTAAGTGTGTGTGTGTGTATGTGTATGTATGTGTAAATGAATAGTTTTGTAGCATTTTCTTGTACAAATTGACCCAATAAGATTTGTGTTCTATTAAAATGTGCATCAAAGATAGTGTGTATGGGTGTGCGTATACGAGAGAGTGTATAACTGTATACAATGTTTGTCTTTATGGCTGCATGCGTTAGTGTTAGTGGCTGAGTGAGTTGGTGTGTATACTAGATGTACGCGTATTACGTTTTCAAATAGAAATGATGAGAGTATTATTATTGTGGTTTCCTTTCTTGCAATGGTGACTTTATTTTTACTTTCTTTACTACACTCTTCGCTTATTCTTCTTTCTCTCTCACTCACTCTCTCTTTCTCTCTACCACTGTGCGACTTTCTTTTCGTTTTTTTTCCTTTTGGTTTCACTCAACTATGCTGAAAATATTTACGCTAAAAATGTAGTTTCTTTGCCGTTATAACAGTGGAAGAGGGAAGAGACAGAGAGATAGAGAGAGAGAGTAAGAGTATGAGTGTAAATGCCTGTGTGTAGGAGTTATAATTGTGTGGATGATTGTGTATATGAAATGAAATGAAATTTTATTTTATTTTTGTAAATGCATTTACTGCTCTACCACTACTACACTGCCGTTATTGTTGCCACTGTTGTTGTTGTTGTTGTTTTGTTGTATTTGTAACTGCAGGAAGTTCAATTTCCGCCATTTCTTCTATTCCATTTAGATTTCCTTTAATTGCAATTTTACACAACCGCAATGAATTGGCAAAAAAGAAACGAAATTTTTCTATTTTTTTTTTCTAAATTTCATTTTCAACGAAATAGAAATAAAATTGGAATGAAAGATATAAGCAAAGTAATGAATACACTTGTGCTACATCATAATAAAAAAAATTAAAGAAATAATTTAAAAATTAAGAAAATAAATTCCGTCAATTCGTTTTAATTGCAATGTTTTATTAAATTGCAAGTAAACTAGATTGTAATCCCCACTATAAGTGCTATAATGACCAATTAAGTAAGTTTAGTTTTTTAATATACGCCATACTTTAAGGATTTCAAAATAAAGAAATTTGTTGCATACTTTTAGGCTTTTTTAAATTTAAAAAATCTTCTTTTCTTTAATCTTTTTGGCATGAAACTATAACCAGAAATATATTTCGTATTAAATAACAAAGCGTATACATTTAATTATGAAGCCTGCTTTTAGGGAAATTTTTAATAAAACAAAAAAAAGTTCATTTTTATTACGTATTACGTGGACTGTTTAATAATTGCCGGTTAACGTGTTATGTCTTATCGTAGCTAGTAATTTATGAGATGAGATTTATCTTCTGGGTCTCTTATTGTTTGATTTTCTTCTTTTTTTTTAATGATTATTTTCATAAAATTCTTTTACCATACCCAGGGCCTACTGCTCCTTCTTCTCCGCACTCTTCTCTTTCTGTTCCTCCATTATCCACTCTCAAGTGCAGTCAGCTATTATACTGTCTTGCTTGTAATTACGGCATTAATAATATCGAAAGTGTTTTTCCTTTTCTTTTCTTTTCTTTTCATTTCATTTTTTTTCCTTTTTCTTTTTGCTTTTCCTTGTTATCGTCTTTTATTCAGCAGCTTTATTCATATTATTAAACCAGAAATGGGAAAACCAAGGGGGCAAGGACGACCGTAATGAGCCTTATAAGTTAGGGAGACTATGGTTAGGATAATACCGATATCAGATGCATTAGGTAGGATGGGTTAAATTCAACTTGGACAAAGAAAGGGCCTTTGCAATAGGTCATCAATCGAATACTCAAGTTCGAAAATAATACGCCACTGTCTGAGCAAGCTGAATCAACTGGAGGCTTCAGTGGTGCTAATAGAAACAGAACTTTTATGTGAAGTGAGAAAAGAAGTGCGAAGAAAAGTTCCCATAGTCTAATGGATTGTGTCCTGGCTTATTAGACGTGACAGCGTGGTTCAAACCCTAGCTCTATTACGAACACTAGAGACTCAAAGAACAGTAAAGAATAGTTAATGCCTCAAATCCAACATGGAAATTCTGTAATAAAAGGAATAAATCACGCGAACACATACTTGGTACTTGTGTGGTGATAAAACATATCAGAAGAAAACATCTCGACGTAGAGAGAACAATTTTTCAAGATAACAGGTTGGGGTATATAGCCCATATCGCATTAACAATGCTCATCGATTTCCGTAAACTCAACTAAATTTTGTTTTACTTCCAACGACCAAACCCTGTCAGACTATGATAATACTGTAGGTAGGGCATTCAAAAAAACGAAAAAAAAAATAGAAAAAAAATTCTGAAATGGAATTCTGAAATGGAAATTATCTGTGCTCGAATGCCATTGAAAAATAAAGATTCTCAAGTATTTACACTTTCATACATTGAAAGATACAAAGATTGAAAGATACACACTAAAAAATAATACTCGATGTTTGGCATATAACCTTGTAAAACATTGACCTTGTGATGTATACATACAAATACCCATACACACAGCACAAATACATTCATAGTAGTATTATATTAACATACAAAACTATAAAAATTTTTATTCAAATATTGTGTACCCAACAATCACACACACACACACACACACACATACACACACAAGCTACCCAAAAGATTTCATCTTTTATTCTGGTAAGTACGTAAGTACGTAAATTGCCTGATACGTAAACACATAGATTTTCTATAAGAAGAATATACGATACGATTTATTAAAACACTCTGGTGGTATATGTACGAGGGTGGCTTTCAAAATAGAGTAGACCAAATAGACAAAATAGACAAAATAGAGTGGACCTGGTAGCGCTACATTAAACTGTAGGTCCCCCAGGACTCATGAATGAAATTAACACACACGATATGAATGCGGTGAGAAGCTGGGTTGTAAACCTGACTATAAAACTGTAATGATCAATTAATTAAGAAAGTGAGTATGTCCCATGTTTGAAGACATATTCAAACGGTCGCACAAAATTTTTGCTCGCAGCGCTATGTTAAAAAGAGCACTTTCGTTTACCAATTCGAAACAGTAGACTGCAAATGTAGAACCTCAAGGCTTAATTATGGATACAGACGTTCTAGGTCGTCAATAATCCCTAATAGGGGAAAAGTGCCTAGATTAGTGAAAGTTTTGATTGGACGTTTGCCGAGTTGTAAATGAATTTACAGTCTTTGATCGTTGTCGTAGAGGTTGTGTTTCGAGATAAGAACAGACTGCGGCCCACTTTATCCGCTACCAAATAGTCCTCAGTAGATAGTTTATATATAAAATAATAAAGAGAGCATGTATCGATCCTGAGATATTTCACTATAACGAAGAAGACACGCCGTCGATTACTGAGCTGATCTAACTAGGCCTTGAAAATGCTTCACATTTCGTGATAGAAAAAAACTCTACGCCATTCAATTACCGAATATCTCTCGTAACCTCTTGATTGCCTGGCTAAACAGCCACTTGAAGAGATTGGCCAACTACAGCACTACTTTGATTAAGGCACTGTTACTTGTGTGTCACTGTAGCTATTGCTACGGAAAGGGGTCAAGTGAATTAGAGAGTGTCTTAGTCAATCCACATCCTTTTTTTGTGTGGAGTAAGGCAACATCTTAATGCAAAGAGCGCTAGCCAAGTTCGTTGAATTAAATTTTTAATCCGAGCTAAGACAGCGGTTTTTGGCTATTTTAGGAAGCTTTCTAGACAAGGAAGCTTTTCTTTGTACCACCCTCGTACATATGTATGTATGTACCATATACTGCTTATAAAGCATATAAATTCTTCGTCTTCTTCTTCTTCTGTTTTTCTCCTTCTTTATTTTGCGATACTGTCAACAGAAAAACAACAAGAATCGTTTCTATTTGGTGGAAAACCTCTTTAGTTTTGTAACAAAACAAAACAAAAGAAAAAAAATCCAAGAAATAAAAATCTCAGGCAAAAAGTTGTTGATGTAGGCAAAGATGTCAGCAGCAAAAATAAACAGAAAAAAAAATTTGAAAAATAAGGCACAGAAAAAAAAAAGTACGTTTTGAAATGAAGGAAATTTTCTATTGAAAGTTTTTTAAGAACATTTTCTGTAATTCTGCTATTTTTCTTACTCGTTTTACATGAGAAAATAGGCCAAAAATATGGTTGAATTATGGATAGAAAATATATCAACATGCAGAGAGATGAAGCACTTTATTAAATATTATAAGAAATGATGAATAGGAAAATGAAACCGAAAAAAAAGCCCCTTAAGATTTTAACAAGTAATTTGAAATTTTGTTGCATATTTAAAGGGGGTGGAATTGTCTCATATTTAAAGGAAATGATTAAATTTTTATTATAAATCAAGCATATTTTAAGGGGAAATTATAAGGAAATGTTTGTATGTACATATTTTTTGACTCTCTTTGTCCTATAACGTGACCTTATTAATATCAACAGGGTAAAAAAAACTAGTTTAAAGGCCTAAATTTTTATTTAAGAAAAAGTATATTTTTAGGGGTTCGTGATTAAAACTATTTATATAAATTATAAAGCCTACTTTTAGGGCTAATAGAAAGCTTATTTCTATTAAAATATTGTCAAATTTAAAATAAGAAAAACAAATTAAATACCAGTGCTTAGGTTCAGAGAATTGAAAGAATTCAACATTTATTTGCATACTTTAGGGAGGTCCCAAATTATTAAAAAAAAATATTTCCAAACTCATAGAGTTCCGAACACAATCAGAATTCATTTTCTTCGTTTATGTCTAATCCAAAATCCAGTCATTTAAGTTTCAGGTAACAGTTTGAAGGATTAGCAGCAACTATTAAGTCGCACTCATAAAGTGAATGTAAGCCAACAGGAGCTCTCGTCGCTGCTCTCCCAGAACACACCAGGGACTGAGCCAACGGGAGCTCTCGTCGTCTAGCTACTGGGTAACTCACTATTCGCTGCTCTCCCGGAACTCATCAGAGACTTAACTGATTGGGTTTAAAGGTACAATCCTGGTACAATCCTGAAACAATCGTGATTTACACCAGACCGAAGCAATGGCCTTCAGGACAGTTAAACCGTCAACGAAGATCACATACAATTTTGTGTCTAAAGTGGTCGTGCCAACTACGGCTTCAAGAGTCTTCCAGACAATAAAATTCTCTTCATTCCAGGCACAAGCACTGACTCGTACCACTATATAATCGCTGGTTTTGCATAGAAGCAGCAATTACAGTTCAAACCTTCACGGAAGAAGAAATCTAAAATGTCAGAGGCCACATTGTTTGCTATTTTGAACAGCTTGATTCACTCAGGCGAATGCATATTTGTTGGCGTAAAAATCAAGCGCAGTCAGGCAGAGCAACATATCAAGAACAGCCTAAGGACAAGTTTCCCTTACTCTAGTGAGACTCAAGTAGGAACCTTATCCAAGACACTCCACCAAAGAACACGCGCAAGAGTGATAACAGGTCTAACAATCGCCGTAGAGGTTCAACGAATGGTATTAGGCGGAAGTCCTTAGCTTTGTAAAAAAAACCCTCTCGATAGCAAAGTAGGCTGCATAGCCAAATTTGCTTTAAGAAAGCAATACGCTGAACCTTATTCAAGACTCTCCACCAAGGAACACACCCATGAGAGATAACAGGTTTAACAATCGCCGTAGATATCCCCAGTTTTGTTAAAAGAGCTCCTCGACATTCAAGAAGACGGACATAGCGTACTCATCCCTAGCCAAATTGTTTCAACAAAGCCAGAGAAATTGTAAAGAGCACTTATACGAAGTTACTCTTAACGTCAGCCTGTTGTAAAGTTCTTCTCAGAGGTTGGTATTAATGGTTGCGCTTAAATGAGTCTCTGCAGGTCTTTCAATAGAGAATATAGGAGCGGTATCGGTCTATAATCTTTTTAAACTTTTTAATCTCGCTTTGTAGTCAAGGACCACAGTGAACTCGGAAAGCTCTGAGTTTGGTTTTGTGTATTTTCGTTGTGCTCATCAGAAAAAAGAGAAAAAAAATGACCAAATAGGCCCATTAATCTCAGTTTTATTACTCATTTAAAGTGTTTTATTACAATAACAAAAAATTTCCATAAAAATTATATGAAAATTTATATCCTGTTTACAGTTACAGCTACAGTTACTGTCTCTAATTTACTTGAGTCCTGTTATGCAGCAGGCAACATCTATCATTGCGGCTCATAATTTATGTTGGCAAGTCAATGATTTAATATTTCCTGCTGCTGCTACTAAATGGTAGAGTTTCCCTCGCACATAAAACTTGTTATTTGAAATTTTTACTCAATTGCAACAACAACAATAAATACGAATGAAAAAAAAAACAATAACTCTGCGCTAAATACCATGGTAATTCAAAAAAGGATAATAAATTATTCAAAATTATTTAAAAGCTTTAAAACAAAATTTTTTTTCCATTATTTGGTATGTTAAGCAAGGGAAGTTGAAATTAAAAATCGCCTAACAGTAGAGCTTGTTTCTATACTCTTCTCAAAGTCTATCTATAAAGCTAAGTTTTGTATGTTTTGATTTCGTCCTTTAAAGTAAGCACTTAAACGTATTAAAATATGCACAAAACATCACTATTTTCCAATTACTCTTGCCTTTGCTGGCCCCATTCCCTTCCTATCTTCTTTTCTTTCTCGCTCGTAACAACAACTTAAATTATGTTTGTGGTAGTAGTATATGGGGTTTTGATTTTGTGGTGTTGTGGCAGCCGGGCAACCACTTTAAAGTGCCATTGAAACTGCATCATGTCCTTCGTGCCAAACTGCAGCAGTAAACGAATGAAACCCTCAACAATAAAGGCAACACCATTAACACTATGTTACAGCACTAAAAACAACAACAACAAAGTCAAGTGATAAATGGTGTAGACTTGTAATCATTAAAGCCACAAATATATTGTTTTTTGGCTTTTTTCCTTCTACTATTGCCTGGCAACTTCCGGTCTTCCTTTGGCAATTACTTCATACTCTCTCTCTGTACCCAACCACTAGTTAGTTTTGGCATACACTCTACTATACTCGCTATAGGAAATGTTGGTTAGTTGTTAACTAATGGCCATTTAGTTGTGGTTATTTTGATTCTATTTCCCTCCTTTTTTCTCTCTCTCTCTCTCTCTCTCTCTTTCTCTCTCTCGCTTTCAACAACAGTCTCTCTCTCTCTCTCTTTCTTTATCTTTATGTGTTGAGAGTTGTAGTAATTTATTTTGAAATTCATGTTATTAAATACGATTATTAAACAGATGATGTACAAATTTGTTGATATTTATTGGCTTGATTTATGGCTAAAATATGCTAAGCAAAGAGTAGTTAGAAATTCTAAACAAACAAAAAATTTAAAGCATACTATACAGGGTATAAAAACAAACAGCAACAATTTAAAGCATACTATTAGGATTTAAATAAAAATTTACAAAATTATAGCATACATTTAGACACGAAATCAATAGAAATTATCATAAACCCGTAGTTTTTGTTCCTTTCGCTATAGTGAGTAAGACTCAGAGATTCCGATATACCATGCTACACCGCTTGTCCCCATTCCCTCATTCGGCTATAACCACTAGCTACCATTTCTTAACCATATTCATAGTTTAATGAAGGTACAGATTGTTCCAAAGCATCTACATCTAGACCAAGTCCATCAAGAAATTTTAGATACCCAAAACTCCTTTGTTACAGGTTTCCAAGTGCTGAATCATTGGTCAAAGGTCCCGTCTCCTCTCTTTTCATAATTACAGTGTTTGCAATAGTCGTTTTGAAATACCCCCAACCTCCGGACGTATAAGCCCAGGCGCCATGAAACCGTTATAACTGCTATGAGCTTCTTACAATGGACTCTGGGGTAGTTTTAAAATAAAACTTGTTCTGATTCCTATAGTCCCTGGATTCATTATCTCATTTATTGGCTTTGCAAATGAGTAACGTATGTGTGGCATATTTTTTTCAGGCACCTCTTAGTTTGGGCAATAAGTCCGTGACATTTGTCAGCCAAAGTTAGCAGTCTAATGCGTGAATTAAGGGGAATATGAATGATTTATGACTGAAATCCACAAACTGGGTTACGATCTGCTTGCAAGTGCTCACTTCTATGGTTCTATGGATCACCATTCCGTAAAAAAAAAATTGTAAAATTTTTTGAAAACTATTTTTTAAAACTAATTGTGTAAACCTTAAAGTATGCTTAAAATTCTTTCAATTAAAGTTACTTAACCTTCTCCCATTAATACTTCAAAGATACTTTTAAGCTTCCTCTCATTGATAGTTCAAAAAAAAACACTTTTAAGCCATCTTCTATTGTTAGGCTTACTTCTAAGCCTATAGAACAAACAAAAAATTTAAAGAACTTCTTTAAAGCCAAAAAGTATGCTTTAAAAATGTTACAAATTAGGTTACTTAACATCACATTTATTGCAAGAAAACTATAACAATCCTTTTAAAGCTTTTTCTCTTTTAAAAAACATTGCTTATCTACTTCTTTATATCTATTTCGTTATTTAAAAAGAAAATTTTAAATTTTTGCATCACATAACCAAAAAAAAATGCAATTCCTTTTTGTATAACCCCTAAATGTATGCCACAAAAATTGTTTCAATTGTAATCTTCAAAAAGCAAGAAGAGTAAATTAAAATGTTAACGAAACATTTATTTTTACTTTTACTTACAGTCTGCCTCTGACTCAATCACTCTTTTTCTCTCTCTCTCTCTCTCTCTCTCTATCTTTCTCTCTCATAATGCATTATTTATCTTTCTTATACCGTTCTGGAATTATAAATACCTAAGCAACTTTGGAGGTTAAGTAAGGCTGTGCAGAGAGATAGAGAGAGCGAGAGAGAGAGAGAGAGAGCGTGTGTGTGTTCGTGCAAAAGCTTTTAAGCACTTTGTTGTAATTCCTTTTGTATTCTAATTAAAGTCATGCAGATTTTAAATAAATTTTTGCAAAATTCTTACAAATAATATAGAAGAAGAAGAATAATAAAACTAAACTATATACGAGGGCAGTCTCAAATGACGTCAATCTAACATAGAAAATATAGAAAAAATTGGAAAAAAATTTTTTATTTTTCATTGAAATCTGTAACTATGACTGAAAAAGGTGGCATCTAGGTCTCTTAAGACTGAAAATTATCGCATAATGACCTCGAGCGTAGAATAAGTACTTTCGGGAACATTACGCTTCATTACAAGGCATTAGGACTTCGCCAGGAAGTGCAGGACAAATATTCCGAACAGGAATAAAGGGGCACAAGGTACAGTACCACTAGCCAGCGGCTCTGAATAGATCTTCACTTACTTCTCGAAACAAAATTAGACCTACATGTCGCGATAAACCTATCTGGGCATTGCAGCATTTTCCAGGCGAAAGTATTGCCTATACATGCTGCTGTGATGACTACTAGAGAGGATAATGTCTAAAGGAGGGTTTCTAGCAAATTTTCGATAACCAGATGGCTGTAAAGGTCATATTTTTTATATTATAACCTTGGGACTGATTTCAGATAGAAACAGGCTCAGGTTTCACAACGAGATGGCTGAGGAGTACAATATTCACCTCGTATCGATGCTGAGTGAGAGCAGTGTTCTGGGTGATTAAACAGTAACTGAACTGACTAGGTCTGATATGTTCCTCCAAAATTAGGGACAGACTTTCTGCATTGGGAGTCCCTTTAAAAACCTAAAGGCTTAGGATTGCCAAAGAGGCAGTCGATTTTGGCGACGGTGCTTCGGACGCGCGACAAATCAGACATGGATTGGATAATGGTCGCACAAAACTCCATTCAAATTGGCAGCATGTCCTGAGTTATGCCACTGGAAGAACTAAAACATGATCCTTCATTATGTAGATAAACACACTGACCTAGTAGAAGCAGGCAATAAAGCACTCAACGGCGTTATAAGCTTCGGTAGGCTATTGGACATGATCCTCTATTAAGTTAGAGAACGCACTTCCTATTGAAAACAGGCAATAAGAAACGCAACGATTTTATCTTAAGCTGAACCTATTTGGAGCTAGGCCTAACCCGATAGGAAAGTTTAGAAAGTTTATTTGTGATGTCACAATAGGCCACAAAGACAGCCACTTTTATTTGCGATATCCATACTGTAGTCGTAGTCTAGTATGTACTGTGTTGTTTTATTACAAACATAAGTGGCAGAAGAAACTAGGTCGTAATTGTGACTGAAGGGTTTTACTGTCCATACCTACATCATAAGAAATGTGTGTCGAGCTTCTGAAAACAAATCTTTTCTACTTTTCCCAAAATACCAGTGCCATAAAGATGGCTTACAAAGGACTCCCGTTGGCGCAACAGTTTCTAGAATGGATTTTGATAGGAAAACTTTCTTTTTGTGCCAAAACCTCTGGTCATGTTGTCTTTACCAAACCACCGATACTGTAAAGGGTTGATATTGCCGTTGATTGGTTCAATAGCGCCAGATAATATCGTGTAACTCACTCACAACTTCTTATTATGCCCTGTCCCCATATTCAGTTTATTTCATTAAGGTATCTGAGAATTTTCATTTCAATCTCACATTTATGAGTGCTGTCAGTGCTTTTTTGCCAGCAGCATTTTGAAAATGAAATTTAAGGTCCCTTCCCTTGTTATTTTAATATTTCTCTACAAAAAGAATAAAATATGTGTGTTGTTTAACCCCTTTTAACCCCCACTGTTACACTTAATTAAACATGTGTAAAGCGTAACCAGGAAATTTCAATTACATTCAGTCATTGCATGACTCAATTGTGTGATTGTGTTTTTAATTTCAAGAGATTTTGTCAAAATAACAAGGAAACTAACACAAAAAACATACAAAAATAGTAAGGAATTGCATAGGTTTTCTGAAATCCTGCATAAAAACACAGAAAAAAGATTTCTTGGGCATAAATTCTAAGCAACAAGGAGAAATAGACTTCATTACAATCATACACACACACAGAGAGAGAGAGAGAGAGAGAGATAGTTAAATTGAGTAGAAAACAAAAATCTGTAGCATACTTATTTGGTTAAACATGTGACGACATACGTAGTTTCTTATGCACGCATACATACATACACAGACTAAAGAAATTAACTTCAACACGCACATTTGCATGAAAATCATACCCAAAGAAAGCATGCTGTTTGTTTATTTGCTTTGTTGTTGTTATTGTTGTTGTTGTTGTCCTTATTAAATCACTGCTTAAATGTTGTTCAAAAATAAACCAGAGCTGCTGCACTGCATTGTATACTCCCCTATATAAACAAGCACCTTTGGGTGTACATGTATGTATGCATGTGTATGAATGTGTGTGAGTGTAAGTGTATGCAAGCATATTCTCATTTTAACCACAGGCATACAACAGTCATTTACTGTTTCTTTACTTTGTTCACCATTTTTTTTTCTCTCTATAATCACTAAGATGGAGACAGAAACGGAGAAAGTGAGAGAGATAGTGGGTGTAACAGTCTCTACCCCCTCTTCAGGCATTGTAAAAATAACGAAATTTTGTTTATCTTTTCAAACTAAAAACCAGTGCGTGAGTTCTCTATGTGTGTGTATGTGTGTGTGCAAGCAAAATACGTTTTATGATGACTTTTTAAGGCAATCACAGCAACAACAATAACACAAACTCCCTAAAGAGTGTTTATTTTCTGTTGTTTTCTTAATGCAGAATGCAAGTGCAACGTTCAAAATACAACAGCAAGCCAAAAAGAAGTGGGAGTGGGTGTAAGGGAACATAAGATAGTATGAGTGCCTTATAAAATCTCATCTGTGTCAGTTTAGTTGTATAAAAAAAACGCTGTTATACACCCGCCCCCTTAAGGTAAACATCCATGATGTTTATGAGCTTTTTTATGAGTTTCTTCTCTCTTTGTGTGTTGAATTATAAAAGAGAGCGGAAGAAAAAACGTTAAAAAGTGTCTTATTCAAGTATATTTACTAGAAAATTTATTACTTTTTTGTTACAGTTGGAAACAAAAGTAGTCCTTTAACGATTTGAATTATTTTTAATGAAACGAAAAGAATTTTTTTGAATACCTTTTCGTTTGCTTACCTTTTTTCCTTCTTTTTGTTTTGTTTCTTTGTTTCATAAACTGTGGCAATTTTCTAGAATGATAGGGTTGCCACCTATCGTTACCTAAAAACAATGTCTTCTATGAGAATCATTTGAGAAATTGAGGAATTCATTGAGAAAGATTACAGTGTTGTCACCTGGCTAGAAATGGTTTTCAGTAAAGCTTTGTATTTATCCCAGTGACTTGACATAACTCAAGAGTTTCTCTATCTATGAGGGCAGGGTTAAGTATTCTTCAAGCTGTACTTCAAAAACTATGCGCAAAAAATTATTTTTTCTGCTAGTGAAGACAAAGTGCGAGCAATGGCTTTGTATTTTATAGAATCGCGACTGATTGCAGAGTGCTTTTATCATTCTTTATAACTCAATATGGCGTACAGAGTTGAGATCCATAGGTTCTCAGATTACCTCGAAATCGCTGAGAATATAATTGCTGATGGAAAGTTTAAGGGATGACGGCGATCCTTTTCTGCGATTAAAAGATTGAAAATGAATGACTATAAACGCTCTTACAGCGTTACATTTTGCGAGTAGGACCTTACTTCCATTACTAGAGCTTTTCTCATTTGGAGCAGTGTTTAATGAATTACGTAAAATAAAGACTGCCAGGATATTAGGGTTTCAATCAGGACAAAACTTACTCACTTAATTGGTCATTATAACCCTTCGAACAGAATTACAACCTAGCTTCTTACACCCACTAAGTTGTGTGTGTTGATTTTATCCCTGAGCAAGGGGTCAACAGTTTTTTTTTTGTTTTATTTCAAAATTCTAACAGGCCCTAAATTTTTTAACGCACTGTATGTGTAAATAGTGTTATAAACATGGAGCAAACATAAATAGCCAAGTACAACAACAACCACGTCGACAATGTCTTCGTTGTCGTGAACATTGGTTGTGGCATTAGTATGTGTGGAGTTAAACCAAGACACATACACACACATACACTCTAGCTCTCAAGCTCGCAAACACTGGCATGCATTCATAGAGCTTAACTTGTATCACGTTGCAATAATGTTTAAATACCAACAATAGCTACAGAACAGTTACAAATGATGTTGATATTTTCGTTTTACTCTCTGTTTCTGTCTCTCTTTCTCTCTAAGTAACAGTGTTCTATGTGCTGCTGCTGCTGCTGCTGCTGTTTGCAGTAATATGAACGCAGCCATACATTAGGTTGCTAAAAAGAAAGTTATTTTCGTGTCGAAACAAAAAACTAGAGTGAGAGAGAGAGAGAGAGAGAATCTATGTTTGTTATGATGGTAAGTAGAGAAGAAAATATAAAATAAAATAGAGAGTGAGTAGTATTATGTATGAGTATGTGTAAGAAATAACTATGAAATGTTTTTGGTTTATGCTTAAATATTTAACATTAGACATGTTGATTTCTTTTCCTTTATGCTCTCACAACAAAAAGCACCTGCTATACTCGTACACGTATTAGTAATGTGTGTGTACGTGTGTGCACATGAAAGGAGTATGTATTCGTGTAGAATGTTTATTTTTTTTAAACAACAATGAGGAGCATAAATTCATAGTTAAACGCAGATGTAAATTTGATTTTTGTGAAGAGGCACAGCACATACGTTATCTTATACAAACACAAACAACCATAAAAGATGGAAAGAGAGACAAAGAGAGAGAGGGAGAGAGAACGAATGAAAGAGAGCCTTAAAAACACATTTAACTTTTTGCATAATTGTAAACATTTTTAGTTATTTTAGAATATCAAGGATTTAAAAGGATAATGAATGAATGAACGAATGAATGAATGAATGAATGAATGAATGAATGAAATGAAACTTCAAGTGCATGGTAAACTTTGTTTTGAAAGAAAAAAATTAGTTTTTGTACATTGTATTCATTTAAAGAAATCCTTGCAGTAAATTTTTTTGTTTTTTTTTATAAAATTTGCTCATATCACCCACTGATTTCAATAAGCGGAAGATAAGTAAGTGGGTGGTGAATTCTACTTGAAGTATAAGATACTACTTGTCGCAAAGGCTAGACCGATTGTGATATCACAAATCAATATCCTTCCCGAGTTGTTTCGATAACATTTCTGTTCTATAGGAAATGTGTCGATAACATAACTTTTCTATAAAAAATGTAACGATAACTTACCTTTTCTATAGAAAATGTAACGTTAACATAACTTTTCTATAGAAAATGTTACGATAACATACCTTTTCTATAGAAAATGTACCGATAACTTACCTTTTCTATAGAAAATATTACGATAAAATACCTTTTCTATAGAAAATGTTTCAATAAAATATCTTTTCTATAGAAAATGTTTCGATAACAATAATTTCTGTAGAAAATTTTTCCATCCCAGAGATCAAATATCAAACATAATAAACCATCTCAACTCCACAGAATCAAGCTTTGAGGAAAGGCCAAATCCATTTGCATGTCTTCCAACAGAGCAGTGGCCTGTGGGAACCACAATAATGTTAAAGACTACCAACCGATTTAACGAAAGGCCACATCAGTCCATTTCTTAGCCTTAAAATACAGCAGATCCATGACAATCGGATCAACGCTATGGATCGACCCGGCCTCACATCGTCCAAGGATTATCAATCCAGTGAAAACTGTATCAACGAGAAGTTTTTTTTTCCAAGGGAAACTCTTCAGGACACAGCAGAAGAGGCTTTAGAACAACAATATTGCAAGTACTTTTATGGTAGTTACTGGTCACTGCCTCCTTGGTATTCATCGGAGAAGATTAGGTCACGGCTTTTGCATGGATAATGATGTCTACTAGAAGGATCAGACTATAATCACTTCCTTGGTCATCATCAAACCGAAAAGCTGATAAAGCTTTTCGTATAGAAACTTTTCGTATGGTTTAGCAGATTGACTATCCTTGTTTGGGGAACGTGTATAGGCCTGGTGTATTCATTAGAGCTTCAAAAGTCGTGAGTGGCTTTAAAACACTTCAGGAATGATGCGTTATCGAGAACATAAGTATCAAAATAAAATCACATTCGATTTTTTTCTTGTTATTAATATCATTGAATATGACGTCAGAGATAACAATGGACGCCTAAGAATGCATCTGAAGTGTTATTCATCTGTGTAAGTCAGCTAGTGCTGGTATCAACTAATACTGAGCCTACTGGTGAATGAATTTATGTCGTTAGCGTTTGTTTGTGACAAAACATTCCCTTGTGGATAGTGCACTAGCCTGTAGTACTTCTTGTCTCATCTAACCTACTTAAATATTAATTTTTATTTGCTTTTCAGTTTTCAAAAACCAAAATTATTTGACAAATTTTTTTCTTTCTTTACTTTACATGTCCAATATTTGTTTTCCCATAAATTATTTCTTCATTTGTAAAGCAATTAAAACTTCATTTTTTTTTTGTTTTGGGGTTTTATTTGCAAATAAAATGAAAGAAATCTGTCTGTCTGTCTGTCTGTCTGTCAGTTTATTTAAATCTTAATAAATTTCACAAAAAAAAAAGGCAATAGAAAATTGACTGTCAGAATCAAAGTTTTACGAGCATAAATTTCAACATTTTTTTCAAAGATTTTTTTCTCCACAAAAAAAAAATGGCCAACAGCAGTACGTGTACCCAGGCGTGTTGTTGTTGTTATAAAATATTCAAGCAAATCAAAAAATTGAAAACCATAAAATAATAAAATTATTACAAATTAGAAAAACAACAACAACAAAAAAACCCCAAAAATAGAGAAACAATTCAACACAAAATAAAATGAAAACAAAAGAGAGGAAAAAAATATAATCAACTTGACAAAAACAAATTTGGGTAACAAAAGAGCAACAGAACACACTCACACACACATACACACACATACAAAGGCTCAATTACAGAGAAAAAATTACTCAAAATAGTATCATAAATAAATAAGACTTGGCTTGACATTTTATTTTGACACATTGCCTTACAAACATTCACACTTGTATGTGTGTGTATGTCACACACACACACATATACTCTGTTGTAGGTTACATAGCATATGAATTGAAAAAAAAACAGTTTTGAAAAATATTCTACCATTTGAAATGTGATCCTTAGTTACAGTTGTACGTTGTTACTCAGTCACTGACACACACATACACTCAGTAAGTCAGTCAGTTTTAAATAAACTAAACAATGTGACAGGTCAATCCCCAGCACAAGTTAACTTAGAATAAAGTAAACAGTTTTTCGATAACAAAATTTTCTATGGAAAATGTTTCGATAACAAAAATTTTCTATGGAAAATGTATTGATAATAAAACTTTTCTACAGAAAATGTTTCGATAACAAAACTTTTCTATAGAAAATGTTTCGATAACAAAACTTTTCTATATTTCGAAACAAAACTTTTCTTAGAAAAAAATGTTTCGATAACAAAACTTTTCTATAGAAAATGTTTCGATAACAAAACTTTTCTATAGAAAATGTTCGATAACAAAATTTCTACAGAAAATGTTTCGATAAAAAAACTTTTGTATAGAAATGTTTCGATAACAACAATTTTCTATAGAAAATGTTTTGATAACAACAATTTTCTATAGAAAATATTTCGATAACATATCTTTTCTATAGAAAATGTTTCGATAACAAACAATTTCCATAGAAAAAGTTTCGATAACATTCCTTTGCTATAGAAAATGTTTCGATAACATACTTTTCCTATAAAAATATTTCGATAACAATAATTTTCTGTAGCAAATGTTTCGATAACAACAGTCTTCTATAGAAAAAGTTTCAATAACAAAACTTTTGTATATAATATGATTCGATAACATTCCTTTTTGCTGGATTTATAACGCGTTACCCTGTGACTATTGTTACCCATTTTGTGGAATTTTCTTTTTTATTTTCCATATGGAAACGAAAAATGTTATTTATTGTTGTAAGCAACAACAATAACAAAACTCAACAAGAAAATAATAGAAAAACTCCAAAATAAAATCTGTGATATTTTTGTGAAAATTTGAAACCACCACCAGTACCATTCTTCTACTACTTCCTTTACAGTCAATCGTTCTACCATATTTGCATATAAACGCATACAGACAAACATTAAACGTCAAATCACTGCTGCTATAATATCTGATTTGAATGAAAAGAAATTCAAAATAAAATAAAATGGAAGAGGGTGTTTTACTAACGCCAATTTCGAGACGTTTTACTGTAATCGTATACAGGAAAGGAATACATTTTAGAGCATTTAAGTTACTGAGTAACACCAAAACCCCAAGAATCATCTTCTGGTTTGTTTAGTTTTTCCAAGGGAGAAAAACCAGAGAAAATATCTACAAAATATGGCAACAATATAAGGAATTATGTGGAGTTTATATTTTTTTCCTTTTTTTTGTGTAAGGAAAAAGCAAAAAGATTGTAAAACTTCTATTCGCCTTTGCATAATAGTTTACATGTGTGTCAATATAATAAACTTGCCTAAAAGTATGCAATAAGATCAAATAAAGGACCTGTGTATCCTTTATTTTGCATATTCGTATACCTTTTAGGGATTACATTCTTAAAAATATGGTTCAAATAGAAACAGAAAATAAAATAGAAATATTTTTAAGGTCGTAATGGAGTAGAAATGTCAGGAAACCATAGAGTTTGATAATTTAAAAGAATTTTTTAAGGTGGACTTACATAAATCATGTGTGTTGGAATTATTTTAATGAAATATTTCCAAAACATTTTGGTAAAGAACAGTTATTTGTACAAAAAATTTTCCATAAGAAACCATTACTACAGAAAATTTCTCGATAACAAAACTTATCTATGGAAAATTTTTCGATAACAAAACTTTTGTAAAGCAAAATTTTCGATAACTCAAATTTTCTATAGAAAATTTTTCGATAACACAAATTTTCTATAGAAAATTTTTCGATAACACTAATTTTCTATAGAATATTATTCGATAGCACAAAATTTTTTATAGATATTTTTCAACACAAAATTTTTATAAAAAATTTTTCAACAACAAAACGAAAAAAGAAAAAATTAACCGATAACATAAAATATAAAAATTATAAAGAAAATTTTTCGTAACAAAACCCTTCGACAACAAAACTTTTCAACAGCATTTTTAATGAACATTTTTTAACAAAAATTTTCTATGGAAAATTTTCGATAACATAAATTTCTATAGAAAATTTTTTCAATAACTAAACTTTATAAAAAAAATTTTCGATAACACAATTTTTACAATGAAAGGTTTTTGATGACAAAATCCTTCGATAACATAACTTTTCAACAACGATTTTTAAAAAAATTTTTGTAAATCGCGATTACAATTTTCTACACAAAATATTTTCGATAAACATACAACATAATTTTCAATAAGAATAATTTTCTATATAAAATTTTCCAAAGAAAACAATTTCCATAAAAAATATTTCGTGTAAATTAAACATTAAACCCATGACGATATTTTATTTTGCTTTACACTCAAACGTTTCCTTTAAATTCTTTCTGTGCCATTATTATTTATCGAAAATATTTTATTCCATATTCGGCCTTAAGTACACAGTGATCGATAATATTTATTGTTAAGTTTCTCCTCTCCCCACTCTTTGGTATATTCACAAACAAGTCCAAAAATAGTTGAAATATTTCATTTAAAAGGCTTTACAAGGTCTTAATCAGACCAAAAGAGACCAAAAACAACAGTAACAACAAAAAAGTGTACAGCAAAATTGTCTTTCAAAGATTTATCGAAAAAAAATAAACGAAAAATGTCCGGTAGAATCTCAAAAATAAAAATATCCCATGGAGAAATTGATGTCATTGGACATTGTAAATATTTTTTAGGAAACGGGGAGGGGAAAAGTGTGAAAAATATTTAGTGGACATGGGCCAACAAAAGCTGCTGGTAGAATAAGGTGTCGTCTACCAACGGTTGGCCAGTGCTATAGTGTTGATAGACCGTGGTAATGTTGTTTGAATAAATATTTCTTTTGGGGGAAACAATGCTTACCAGACTAAGTCGAATGCATATATAAAGGGCATGCACGGTGGTATAAAAACATACAAAATAGCTCAAAATATTTTTAATTCATTCAATTAGTTGAAACTTTTCTATAGTAAATGTTTCGATAACAAAACTTTTCTATAGAAAATCTTTCGATAACATAACTTTTCTATAGAAAATCTTTCGATAACATAACTTTTCTATAGAAAATGTTTCGATAACAAAACATTTCTATAGAAAGCATAACAAAAGCTTTTCTATACAAAATGTTTCGATAACAGGACTTTTCTGTAGAAAAAAGGTTCGATAAAAAACTTTTCTATAGAAAATGTTTCGATAACAAAACTTTTCTATAGAAAATGTTTCGATAACAAAACTTTTCTATAGAAAATGTTTCGATAACAAAACTTTTCTATAGAAAAGTTTCGATAATAAAACTTTTCTATAGAAAATGTTTCGATAACAAAACTTTTCTATAGAAAATCTTTCGATAACATAACTTTTCTGTAGAAAATCTTTCGATAACAAAAGCTTTTCTATATAAAATGTTTCGATAACAAGACTTTTCAGACAACATTATAAGATAAACATGACCACTGTTTTCCAATATACCTAGAGGCCTTAAAGAACGTTTTTCTTTTACATGGAGGAGTATGTAAACCAGTGTTTAGGGCTATACGTGTGTACATTTTACATGTTAATGCTATACCTGCTGTGATTTTACTTCTCTCTTTCTCTCTGCCGTTGGTTGATGGAATTTTTGGTAGATTTTTTTCTTTTAATATGTATGTGTGTGAACGTAATAGCGTTTATAGTTTGTCTTAATCCATTAAGCCTGGTCAGTAGCTAAAGGCACAGCATTTAATAACAAATAAAAATAGCACCACTAACAGGCTGTTAAAAGTCCATGGAACACTTTAAGGATTTTACAGACTTAACACAGCAATACACAGTAATGACTAGAAGGCTTGAATTATTAAAGATTTTTGTTGAAAATGCCTATTTATATTCAATTCAGCTAGCTGAATACGGCTTGTGTGATGAGAATCCAACAAAATAAATTTTTAAATATTAAAATACAATAAAATATTTGTATTCAGAAAATTCTATAAAAAATTGTTGTTATTGGAAAATTTTCTATAGAAAATTGTTGTTATCGAAGACTTTTCTATAGAAAATTATTGTTATCGAAAATTTTTCTATAGAAAATTATTGTTATCGAAAACTTTTCTATAGAAAATTATTGTTATCGAAAAGTTTTCTACAAATATTTTTTCGATAACAATAAAAGAAAACTTTTCGATAACAATAATTTTCTATAAAAAATTTTTTCGATAACAATAATTTCAATCGATAGAAACAATTTTCTATAGAAAAGTCTTCGATTGTAACAATTTTCTATACAAAATTTTTCGATAACAATAATTTTCTTTAGAAAAGTTTTCGATAACAATAAGTTTCTATAGAAAAGTTTCGATAACAACAAATAATATTTTTCGATAACAACAACATTCTATAGAAAGGTATTCGATAACAACAATTTTCTATAGAAAAGTATTATTGTTATCGAAACGTTTTCTGTAAAAGTTCCTATAGAAAATTGTTTCTATCGAAAAAGTTCATATAGCAAATTGTTGTTATCGAAACATTTTCTATAGAAAATTGTTATTATCGAAACATTTTCTATGAAAAATTTTTGCTATATTTTTGTTATCGAAATATTTTCTATAGAAAATTTTTGTTATCGAAAAAAACTAGATAAAAAATAATAATGCTTCCTTGAAATAATTCAACTAAATTAAGAAATATACGTGAAATTACCCTCGTATGACAATTTTCATTTATGTTTTTAGTAGCCCCATCATCGCTTATGTTTAACACACACGAGGGATAAAATATAACAGCATTTAACGTTGATACATCATGATACGTTTACCTTTACGATTACTACTTTGCTGTTATCACTCTCTCACTCTCTCCCTTCCTCTTGCCCTAAAGAAATGTTAATAAACTTTTCATATGACTGTAAAAGAAAGCATACATGCTTGGACGTGTAAATAACGCCTGTAACTATGCAATATATTTTGTTTTTATATCTTAACGTGTGTGTTGTCATTTCCTTTTCCTTGCTGGCTATGCATGAATGTAAGCATGAATGTGAGTTTAAATTGAAAGAAAGAACAGAAAAAGTAGCCAGCAATGTACAGCAATAACAACAACAACAACAACAACAACGAAAACATGAAAAATTAAACTAAATTACTTTTACAAATTTTATTTTATTTACACACACACACACACACACACTCTCTCTCTCTCTCTCCCTTTTCCTTGTAATTTCGTACAGCCAACAACAACAACAAAAACAGTACTGTAAATAAATGTAATTTAACAAAGTGTTTTATTCATTTCCGTTGCACACTTCCTTTTGAATTACCGTTATTTCTAATTTTTTTTTTTATTCTTTAATCAAGTGGACAAAATAAGCTTATCATCACCACCTTAAGCGTAAAAAAAAATTGCAAAAAAAAATGAAGGCTTTAATTAATTTTAGGGCCATTTTCAGCTGAAGGTAAAATTTTATTTTAAACAGAAAAATTCAAATTAAATTCATTTTCTATAAAATTAATTATGTATTCAGCTTGCTGAATAGAAAAAAGGATCATAATTTTAAGATTTTGATTCTAAAAAATCTATTTTCCATACAAATTCCTCTATTCAGCCAAAGAAAATTTAGATTTTCGCCGGCAGCAGGCACTTAAAAAAATAAAAATTTCATGAAATCCAAATTCAGCTGGCTGAATACAAGTAATTCTTCAATTCAGCTAGCTGAATACAAATAATTCTTCAATTCAGCTATCAGAATATGAATGTAATTAATTAATAATCTTATTTAGCAAGCTGAATTATATGAAAATAAGAAATTTTAATATTTTAAGGACAACATTGGCCAAAAATTGTAATTATTGGATTTTTCTGACATATTCAGTCTGCTGAATTATACAGAATTTAGGAATAAGAGTTCTACTTTATAAAATTTATATGCTGTATACAAAAAATTGTAATTCATCTAGCTGAATTCAAATTTGTTACAATTTTTTCAGTTTTAAGATTAAAATTTATAAAGAAAATATTGCCATTTACATATTCAGCCAGCTGAATTCGAATTACTTTACCAGTTTAACGATCTTTATTTTCCTAGCCTTGATGCTTATATTCAGCCAGCTGAATTCATAAAAAACACACAATTTTCATTAAATTCAGCTGCATTGGTTCTAAGAAAATTAGCATTTTTATTTACCGTTTTGTTAGCCAACATAATTAGATTCTTTAACTGCCTAGCTATGCTCGATAAAACAGCTAAACTCACGAGTTCGTCGACACCATTCTCAGGCATCAATACCAAAATCAATTGGCCACGTAATCTTACCGCATNNNNTTGCAAAATCCCAAAAAAAAAACATATCAAAACCACTTACACTTCCATTTAAAGGATTTCTTAAATTGGCTCAATTTGTTTCCGGCCAATAACATAAAGCCTCTACTTCCCCCTTTCCATACACTAACACTCTTCCTGACTATTGTCTACGTTCTATGCTATTTAAGCAAAGAGAATTAAACGAAATGACTTGACCGGATTATTTGCTTTTTAACGCAAAGTTAAGTTTTTTTTTCACTCACAAGCATTTCCTTTTATTATTATTATTATTATTGTTGTTATACTTCACAGTGTTGTTGTTGTCTTCACAGTATTGCTGTTGTTTACAAAATAATTCCCTTTTTAGCCTCTTCTATTACAGCTACTACTGCTGTAGGTAAACAGTTTATTTCCCTTTGCGAGCATTAAAGTAAACGTTGATGTTGTTTTGTTTTCCTTTCGTGCTTCAGTTATTGTTTAGTTCTCTTTAAGTTTTTTTTTTCTTTGTTCGAATGTCACTATAAAAGTACTTAACAAAATTGTTAAGGGGGATTTTTTAGGACTCTTTTATAGGACAGTTTTAAGTTTTGTTTACATTTCATACGTTCTTTGGAAATATTTTTTTAATGAACAGCAACCAAGTGGTTGTACAAGCAGACATAGGGAAATACAATAAATTCCGTACTTTTTAAAGGACTTTTTTAAAAAGGATATTTTATAGAAAATTATTGTTATCGAACAATTATTGTTAGCGAAAAATTATTATTAACTATTCTATAGAAAATTTTAGTTATCGAAATATTTTCTACAGAAAATTTTTGTTATCGAAATATTTTCTATAGAAAATTTTTGTTATCGACAGATTACCTATAGAAAATTTTTGTTATCGACAGATTACCTATAGAAAATTTTTGTTATCGACAGATTTTCTATAGAAAATTTTTGTTATCGACAGATTTTCTGTAGAAAATTTTAGTCATCGACAGATTTTCCATAGAAAATTTTTGTTATCGACAGATTTTCTATAGAAAATTTTTGTTATCGACAGATTTTCTATAGAAAATTTTTGTTACTCGACAGATTTTCTATAGAAAATTTTTGTTATGACCGATTTTCTATAGAAAATTTTTGTTATCGACAGATTTTCTATAGAAAATTTTTGTTATCGGACAGATTTTTAATTATATATAAAGTTCCCGTAGAAAATTGTTGTTATTGAAACATTTCCTATAGAAAATTGTTGTTATCGAAACATTTCCTATAGAAAATTGTTGTTATCGAACTAGTTTCTATGGAAAATTATTGTTATCGAACAAGTTTCTATAGAAAATTGTTGTTATCGACAAGTTTCTTTAGAAAATTATTGTTATCGACAGATTTCTCTAGCAAATTATTGTTACCGAAACATTTTCTATAGAAAATTGTTGTTATCGAACTAGTTTCTATGGAAAATTATTGTTATCGAACAAGTTTCTATAGAAAATTGTTGTTATCGACAAGTTTCTTTAGAAAATTATTGTTATCTACAGATTTTCTCTAGCAAATTGTTGTTACCGAAACATTTCCTACAGAAAATTGTTGTTATCGAAATATTTTCTATGGAAAATTGTTGTTATCGAACCAAGTTTCTTTAGAAAATTATTGTTATCAGACAAGTATCTTTAGAAAATTGTTGTTATCGAACAAGTTTCTTTAGAAAATTCTTGTTATCGAACAAGTTTCTTTAGAAAATTGTTGTTATCAAAACATTTTCTAAAGAAAATTATTGTTATTTCCTCTAGCAAACTAATGTTACCGATAGAATTTCTATATAAAATTTTTGTTATCGAACAAGTTTCTTTAGAAAATTTTTTGTTATCGAAAAAAAGTACAAAAAATAAAATAAATTCCCTTTTCTAATATTTAGTAGCAATATTTTCAGCAAATAAAACAATTTTACACACAAGTTGTAAATAAATAGCTAGAGTAAACAGTCTGTAGAGTAGTAGAGGTAATTTTCTGTTAGATTTTTAGTTGAAGCCTTTGTTTGAAGAAAAAAAAACTAAAAAATATTGTTGACTAAATAACTTGATTATTTGCTGTTACTGCTATTGTGGCAACAGTTGTTAACAATACAATGCAAGTAATAACAGTAATAATATAATGAAAGAAAGGAATGAAACAATTTCTATAACGCAAATGCTTTTGTGGCCATTAAAATAATGAAGAAACGGGTCTAGAAAATTACCAAACAAACATGGCCACAAAATAAAAAGGTCAGCAGCAGTATTAACAATAAAAATAACAATAACAATGAGAAGAATAAACAAATAATTGTGGTACATTGTAAATAGCAGGAAGAGGTTAATAAAGCAAAGAAAACCAACAAAGAAAGCTAAAAGGAAACATTTTAATTTTAAAATAAAATTCTAAAGAATAAAATTTTTAATTCCTTTTCTCTTTACATTTTTTTTTATTATTTTATTTTAAATGTAAACATTAATTCCTTAAGAGTATAACTTTTAAGCTCATCAATATTTACAGAAGAACCATTATTTTTCACCAGTTTTCAACACGTTCACATATTAAATCATAAAAACCAAGTTTATCTTGCAACATTCATCATGTGTTGTTGGAAGCCAACCAACTGGCCAACACGTAAGACCAGTTAGGAAACTAAACTTTATAACCACATCATAAAAAATCAAACACATACATACACTTACACACACACAAGCACAGAGTTTACAGGAAATAAGTTTTTCAAATCAAATATTGATGGAAGCGATTTGAAACAAAGAAGAAAAATTTTTATTTTTTTAAATGAGAAAACTGGGTAAAATTACGAATAATGAAGGAGAAAAACTTTAAATTAATACATTTAAAAGAGAAAAAAGTTGAAGTGGTATACTTAAAAACAGAGAATAAAATTTAAACCGTAAAAGAAATATTCACACTGCACAACAAAAGTTAACAGCAAAGAAAAATATTCTGAGAATCTCTTTTTGCGGAAAGTTTTTTTTCTTTTGCAAATGGTTGATCATTAGGACTCAAATGCGATATGACAGTAGTGAATCAGCCACTACCGGGAAGTTCAACAATGTTAAAAATAGCTAAGCTAAGCACAAAACTATGCCCTATCTCCCCACCAGCGTCTCAAATGAAATTTTTAATTTTCTAAAGCAAAAAAACCTTGTTTCCTTTTAAAATAGAACTTTCAAAAGACCATGGTTTTCAATTTCCTATTAAGATTTATAATTTAAAACCCTTTTGTAGATATTATTTCATAATCTTTACGCGTCTTACAATATTTCTTTGAAATAAAAATCTATTTTAAATAATTTTAAACCCATTCCTCCCCCCCCTTCCTCCCTTTCTTATCATATTTAAACTGGCATAAATTCTATGATATTTCTTCTCTGTCTTGCATTACTTTTCTTCAACATGAATAAGAGTTGTTACTTTACAAACGAAGAAATAAAAGAAAAAAATTATTAAAAAGTAAAAGAAAGTCGTTCTGAACCAATTTAATAACTTGTCTTGAGATCCTTGTCATGCCATTCGTAGCCAGCCAAGCCATACACATACAAGCATTGATACAACAGCAGTTGCATAGGCACCTTAGAAGAACGAAGACAGTGTAAAATTCAAATACCAAACTCGAAAAGGACTGTCATGGCCTTTTCAGACGATTCAGGAGAATTTTTTTTTTACTTTTTTTCATAAGTTTTGCAGTTTTCAAGAGTTTATGGTACAGTGGGCCATACAAAAAGAAATTCTTTTTATAAAGTTTTACTTTAAAGACAAAAAATTTCAGATGTTTGTCAATTTGAATGATTTTCATATCAACTTATGATACGAAATCGTTTATCTTATGCAGGAGGTTAATGATTGTTTTTTTATTTATTTAAAAAATTAATTTTTTTTATTTCAAATTCGTTATTAATTTTATTTATTTTATATTTCTTTATTCTATTAAAAAAAGTCTTATTTTTCCTTTAAAAACTCATTTTATTTTTTACACTACTCTGCTCCACTGTTCTCAGTGTGTTGGCGAAGAGAGAATAACTTGCATTCTCTGTTTTGAGGTGTAAAATATTCTATGTTCAGTACTCCTACTCGTTTTTTTATTTTTTTTTCTTACATTTTCTTGCGTATTTTACGTTGGCAGCTCTTTTTCTCTTTGTATATATACATAAGTGTGTCTATGTATGTATGTGTTATAAGCCTTTTGTTCTCCTTTACTGCTGCTTATCTGTCTGCCTTTATTCATATTTTTCTATTGCTAACCTCCTCTTAAACATTAATTTTCTCATCTCATAAACAGTACAGTACGCTATCTTTTTTTTCTTTCTCTATCATTTGTTGTTGTAATTTAATATTGTATTGTACAAAAACAACCTCATTTGTATACAATACACCTTATGGTTGTTGTTGTTGTTCAAAGCTTAAATGATTACAAGTTTTGTAAGGCATTAATACAATAATATGTACTCTTCACCGTTACTTTTACTCTCTCTCTCTCTCTCTCTATAACTCTTAAGAATTCCCACAAATATGCATAAAAAAGGTTTTATTCAATGCTTTTGTAACTGTGTGTGTGTGTGTATGTGTGTAGAATTTTTATAGTAGAAAATTATTTTTTATGACAAGTTCTGTATGACATTTATACCAAAATAATAGGAAAGAGAGGAGTTTTATCTCCCTTACTTTCACTCTTTTTTTGCTAGGCTCTCCCATAGTCGGCAGAACACTTGAGGATTGACTCAAATATGCAGCATATTTGCTGAGGTTTTTGGATAGAGTTACTACTAGTGTGGGTAATGCAGGATTTTGTAGGAAATTCGTAGAATTTATAGTGTTGAAAGCATGGCTTAGAACTTATCCTTTATATTTTTATATGAGACAATGAGACTGAATTTGGTTTTTGTTTTGCCTTACAGGAATAAAGCCCTTAATATTGAAATAATTTAAAATAAATTTGGAGAATGATGTTTTAATTCCAATGAATTGATTACATACATACAAACATACATATATATACATACATACATATACATATATACGTACACACATACATGCATACATACATATACATACAGGCAAACATAACTTGTCATTGCAACCCCTTTAATCAGGATTAGGAGCTAATTCCTAACACCACTTATGTTGTGTGTGTGTTAATTTTATATATGAGTGTCGCGGTCCCGACTCAGGACCTACAATGTAAAGTTGACTCTGAACGAGAAATTTTTGAGTAACTTTGTGGAGTTTTTGCCACAAATCTACTTAGAGGAAGGAAGTCTCCGAAGAAATATTTTTCATATTTCAGTTTGTTGCAGATGTCTACGCTGGGGTTTGAACCGTAGCCTCACGTCTAACAAGCCAACACGTCTAACAATATTATTATTTTAATGATCTGCTCCTGCCCAAATATATATACACAACTCAAAAATGATCCCCTGTTTTTGTAAGACAAACGATATCAAACGTTTACAACTTCATTTTACAAATGATTTCACACGTTTGCACGTTTCGCATTAGAGAAACAGGCCTTCAACTAATATGAAAAACACTCAATTACTCAAATATTTTTGAGTAATTTTCATACAAATTGGCGATCATCGGTCTTACAAAAATAAAGGGCAAAACGCTATGCCTTTTTTGGACCCCCGATGACTGTTCAGCAAACGACTTCGAATACTGGTTTATTTATAGGAAAATAACTCAAATATATTTGAGTAATTGAGTGTTTTTCCACAGAAATAAACATGCCTCTAGGATCGTGCGTCTTACAGAAACAGATTGGTAAATACTTTTCTATAAAAAAATTTGAATTTTTTATTACATTTCTAATGCCGTTATTTCTATCTTCTTTTTTTTAATAAAAAACTCTTTTCATTTCGTATTTTCATTTAAAATGAGAATCCTTTCTCTAGCAAATAAACCGTTATTATTGTTGTTCTTTCTTACTTATAGGCATAGAGGAGTGTATAGAGGAGAATGAGTGTAATACCGTGCCTTTTAACAGTTGAGATTATGAGTAATTGTAATAGAAATGATATTCCATTATCAACACTATTATAATGGCTACAATTTTGTAAAGGAAAATTCTATTTTCACTGTTACCGTTTTTTATTAATAGTTGTAGTTCGTTTTTTTTTTTTTTTTGTTTTTGCAATTGTAATATTGTAATAAACATTTTTTGTAATATTAAAACGGAAATTAAATTTTTGATTTAAAAAAAAATAAACGATAAATATAAAGTAAACACTATGAAATGTTTATTAAATGTTGGCAAATATTTATGAGAAATTTTATATGAAAGCAAGTTATTTAAAGACTGCTATTGACCCTAGATAATAAACGTTTATTTTATTTAGTAGCAAAGGAAGAAAAATTTAAAAAAAAAATAAAATTTTTATTTGAAAAAAAAAAGACATTTTTCATAAAAATTTATTGTCACACTTTAAAATGAGTATTTTACTTTTTAACAGAGTAGATGTTGAAATTAAAAGTTAATTTTTAATATCAGGCTATTAAAAAACAGAAATTTTTCATTAGAAAATATTTTCACACTAAAAATGTATGTTTAGCTATGAAAAATGCACTTTCATACTCAAAAATGAGCTTAAACAGAGTAGACTTTATAGCTAAATTGAAATTAACCATTAATTTTTAATGCGAAGTTTCAAATAAATAAAAAAAATTCATAAAAATGCATATCGACACTCAAAAATGCACAATCAGCTGCTAAAAAATGCCCTTCTACACTTAAAAATGCCTATTTAACTGCTCAAACCGAGTGCATGTTATCGACTACTCGTTAACTACTCGTTAATTTTTTTATATCACTCATACGCAACATACTCTGTCACACACAATTAATTCGCTTGTGTTCTCAGTTAACACTCATTCTCTTACTACTATTACTCACACACAATTAAATCGATTGTGTTCTCAGTTAACACTCATTCTCATAATCATACATTATTTTTCTTGCTTTCCCGTTACTATTCTTATTTTATTTCTTTACTCAGGTGTATGATTGTACCAAAATTACCCGTTAATTTTTAATATCACTCATACGCAACATATTCCTGCTATTGTACACAATTGTGTGTATGTGCGCTCAATTAATTCATTTGTGTTTGCATTTAATATTCATGCTCTTCTTGCTCTTTCCCCCTTCCCCCTTCCCACCAATAACAGTTTAATTTCGGTTGTTATCTCATAACAATTTGTCTCTTCTTTTCTCTTTTCTTTTAATTTTTTTTTTTTACTCTTTAAAAGAGCTCAACTTAAACAAATGAACCGTTTAATGTTAATACTACTCATATACAAAATGCTTAAAGAACATAAATATCACATACAAAAACAAATTATATGATATACACAACACACACTAACACAACAACCATGAATGCATGACTTAAGCAAGCAACATAAACAAAACTAAACAAAACTTAAGACACTCGGGTATGTATGGATTTTAATAATATTGCTATTGCTATTGTTGTTCTATTACTTGTTCGTATTCGTATTATTTCGTACAATATGTAAAACAACAGCAACAACAAGCACATGAACATGCATAGACATGCATACAATACATATTATAATTAAGCTGTTTAGTGTATAAGCACGTGTAGAATAGATTTTATGTGACTTATTGACATTCAAAATTCTTGTTGTAGCAAAGACAAACTGGTTATAAAGTCAAGATGCTTAGAGAGAGAGAGAGTGAGAGAGAGTAAGAGTGTGCCAGAGTTCAATGCGTTAAAACTTCCTTCTGGTATCAAATGTAATGAATTGTTATGATTTGTTGTTGTTGTTGTTGCTGTTTTTGCAAAACTATAGACTGTTGTCTACCTCTGGCATTTATAATGGGTTTTTGTAAGGAAATATTATAACTGTAAACTACTAATATGCTTAATTATAATCTGCATGTCAGTGGGTGAAAAAAAAACTCGAAAATGGTAAGTAAAGTGTAAGGAAGTAGGGAAATCAAATAAAACTAGAGAGTATAAATGAAACTCTTATAATAAAGGCCTGTTTTTGTAAGACAAAACGTCTGTTTGTCTGATAAACACAAACAAAATTCAGTGCTTTTGTGTGTGAAATAGTTCGTCTTAGAAAAACAGGTCAATTATTACAACAAAAACAAAACAAATGAAAATTTTTACTTGTTTTTGTAAGACGAGCGGAAATATTTGTTTGTTTATGGCTTCCATATAAACGTATGGTAAACGTTTGTCTTATAAAAACAGGGAATTAATTCCTATGAAAACAAAACAAATGAAAATAAAACTGTGCTGTAACAGTGTTGTATTTATCCTCTGTTTCGGTAACATGATCGAATTGAGACGAACGTCTATTTGTATGAAAATTACACTCAATAACTCGAATGTTTTTGAATTATTTTCATACAAAAAGACGATCCTCCTGTTTCTATAAGACAAACGATTTTAAATGAACATCTTTTTGTATGAAAATAACTATAAAATATTTGACAAATTAAGTGTAATTTCCATACAAATAGACGTTCCATTGGAATCGTTTGAAAAAAAACACTCAAACACTCTTCTCCTGTAAGACGAAAGATTTTTGTATGAAAATAACTCAAAAATATTCGAGTAATTAAGTGTTTTTCAATACAAAAAGCTGTTCCTCTTAAATCGTTTGTCTTACAGAAACAGAAGATAATGCTGTTGATCTTTGGTAATCAAGAGATTTCGCTCAATTTTCTTTTCCACCTCTTAACCTTTAAGTTGAGTAGACTGCATGTAGTTTCAAACGGTTTCTAAACATTATATTCACCTCCGTTGTTGTCTGTTTAGTGTGGTCAATATTACAAAATTAAACGTGCTTTTTGGTAAGCATTTAAAGAAAATTTTCAATTTTCATTCAATAAATTTCTAAACAGCAAAGAATATATCGTGATAAATGCCCACCACAAAGCATAGAAAACAATTAGAATTTCTATGATTTCATTTAAGACCTTCTTTTTCGCCCCAGAAAAAAAAAACAAAGGTTTGAAAACAGTAGAAGAAGAAGAAGAAGAAGAAGAAGAAGAGGAAATACTAAAATGCCATAGATTTTCGCAATTAGTTTCGAAGAGACTTTAATGTTAAACAAACCCTTAAAGCGGGAAAATTATAGAAAAAAAAAAATAAAAAAAATAAAAATTTTTTGTTTAAAGAAAATGGAAAATAGAAATTAAATGTGAAAAGGATTAAGAAAAAAATTAATTAAAAATGTTTTAATTTAAACAAAAGAAATTAACAACTTAAAGCATTAAAAACGAATTTAAAAATAAAATTAAAAATAAATTTTTATGGAAGTGATTTAAAGGATTCATGTAACGTTAAAAGGAGGATCAAAGGTGGTGAAATTTGTTTTTTTTTTTAATTAAAAAAAAAAAAGATTTTCTTGAGGAAAATTAAGATTTTTGAAAAAGTTATGCAATATTCTTGCCATTTTTCCATTGTTTAATATGCTTTACTTTGCATATTCATTTTTTTTTTATGTCAAACGTATTGGGTGTGGCAAGTCAAAATATTGTGACAACTCAAGTAGAATAAAAATATTGTGTCTCTTTCTGTCAAAACATGAGGCTGCCAAATAAAAATTTAAATAAATAAAACTTAAATTTGAAAGGAAAATTATTATAAAAGTTTTAATATATGAAATGATATCAAAATCTTTCTGTACTGGACATAAGCTGTCAATTATAATTAGTTGCCTCCAATTTTCTCGTCATAATGCCCTGTACTTTAGCTCTGCTAGGTTATTGAAGCATGTACCTACTTTGCACCCAGACTTCTGTCTTTTCGGCAGCTAGAAAATGGGAAAGAGAAAGAGTACAGAAAGTCTCCAGGTTTGCTAATGTACGCCCATTCCCTATGATATTTTATGAAAAGTAAAGCCAAAGCATTGGGAGCTGGTACTTCTCACCACAAAATAAAAATGCCATCTTTTCTCCTACTATGTCAGAAGCTTAGATTCAGTGACCTAAAATCCTAATACCATCAGCAAGATGAAGTAAATCTCTATTGTCTTCTATACTTGCAATAAAGTATTGAGAAGAAAATGGCTCCCCATACCGTTATTCGATCTACACAGCAATAGTTAAACCGACTCTCATCAAACTCTCAACTTGAAACAGCTGTTACTAAGATTCGCCCTCAACATTTCTAACGAGGCATTGCCAATTTTACATCTCTGTTCCCTAGACAGACTCTATGCGACTGGATCGAATACGAGTTGCTTGAAAAAACTTGTCAAAATTACGAACTATCTACAGAATTCACTACATAACACTACACTTTATGGGCGCTAGAAAGTTGTAGGCAATCATACCGGATAGGTTGCGGCTTCTTAACGATTTCGAGCTGATCAAAAATTAATTATGAATGGAGACACATTTTCGTAAACGGACGGTATAGCTCAATTGAAAATATATTAACCACACGGAAATTCGAATCAAATTAACTGCTGTTATGATTACTGGAAAGAGCTCTGGAAAATATGTTCTGATAGCCAGGCGACAATAAGAACACTAGGTTCTAACGTAAAGACCTCCAGAGCGGTGTAAAACAGTAACGAGGCTCTTAACAAGATGAAGGTTTTAAGGCATAGTGGCATTCCGGGAAACTGCACAGCGTATGTTAAGCAATTATCGAACTTTTGGTCCACGGGTGCTATCGGACACGTGCAATATAGAGCATCAAATCTAGGTAAGGCTGAATAAAACTCGCAGAGAAATCGTGATCAAACTCCAAAGGAGTGTCATCGTTGCAATCATTGTCGGATATTTAAACTCTGGTTGCTTATGCGATACAAACGAAGGAGAAGAGGAAATTAAAGAAGTCTTGCGTACATTCTCGATGTTATGTTTTAACAGCAGCAAGAAACTGGGATTCTATTACCCAAGTAATCTTACTAAGCTGCCATGGATAGGCATTGGGAGTCTAAACAGGTTCATGAGAAATTCCCAATGGTTCCAGTATGGAAGAATAATGGAAAACTGTAGTATGCCAGCTACTTCTTTTATACAAAGGGCTATACTTCCTGTTCCTACATGTAGCTTCATTACTAAAACCCTTGCAATCCTTAAAATCAAGCCAATAAAATCCTAACCAGTTAGTTAAACCTTTTAAGTTTCCTGTGAACTTTTCACAATGAAATATTTCTGTCTCTTGATTTTTCCTTTTTTTTTTTTATTGAAAATTTAATTTTAAAACAATTCTGTTAGTTAAAGAATGAAAAACGTATTGAAATAATTTAAGTTTTTCTAATGCATTCGCTTGATTTGTTTCACACTCAAAAATGACCCTGGGTTTGCTATCGCATTTAACCCTAACCCACTCTTGGGACAGCCTTGCCTTGTTGATTGTTTTTGGAATAAAAAATTTTTCGTCTGTTTATTTAAAATTTCTTCGCTTTTTTTCGTTTCACTTTTTTTCTATCTGTTTGTCGTCGTTTTTTTGGGGGCGGGGTGGGGGGTGTTTCTTTTGTTTGTCCCTTGTACGGACTGCTGCTGTTGGTGAAATTGTTTATTCTGCTGCTTTTCAGTTTCAGTCAAGTTTTCTTCGACAGAAGCCTTAAAAAGTTTTTTGCATTTTGCCCATATTTATTGTTTGCTTTATTGTTGTTGTTGTTGTTGTTGCTGTTGTTGTTGCTGTTGTTGTTGTGTTTATTATTTTAAACCAAAGTCTCGCCTGTTACGTTTGGGGTTTTCTTTGTTTTTTCGTTTCTTTTGTGTACTTTTGCAACTCTCCCCCTCCCCTTAGGCTTGGTCCTCACTCAACATTGTTTACATTGAAGTCTCTTGAACCTTGTTTTTTTTCACTTTCTTTTCGTTGCTAACAAAACGAAAGAAATAAAAAAGAAAGTGCTACCCTACGCGGATAATAACTGACATGGCTAACATGATGCGACTATTAAAAAAAAAGTCTTCCTGTACAGCAGTAGTGCACGGCGTGGCTAAAACGCCTTCAAAACTGCGACCTGCTGATCTTAACAATCTTTGTTCCGTAGGAGCTGTGTCAGCAGAAATGGCTGTGTATAGGACACGCACCTCAAAATCCAACACACGACATTGCTCGACAAGCGCTTTAGTGCTCCTGGTAGTATACTGAGAAACTCGTTTAACATGCAACTGCAAGCAGTAAAGCCTAGCTTTGGAGGGTAACTAAAGAAATGTACTCCAAAATAGATAAAAGATAACTAAAACAAGTACGAAGAACATCGAGCCACTAATGCAGACCAGTGATCTATTGGTCCATGGACTTTTATTTGACTAGACTCAGTCATTTGGAATATTTATGGCTACTCGCAGCACATCAAGAACAGAAAGGAAAAGCTGTGGCATGGAAATGAGATGCCTAACTATAACACCGGTACTAAGATCCGAATGTTGCGAATCTTGTCTCCTTTACGTACGTACGTACGTACGTAACGTCTCCTTTACACCTTAGTAATGAGCCGATTTGGATGCAACAAACTCAGCCTTCCTGCAAAAAGTTTGTGAATGAAATAAAATTGTCATTAAAAGTTTTCCAAAATCCAGTCGATAAAACTAAAACACGACATAGGCGGTGTGAGAAGCTGAGTTATAATCCTGACTAAAGCGTTGTATTAAGCCGTTTAGTAAGTAAGCATGTTAAGGCGAAAGAAAAATCAGCTTGACATGTCTCAAACTAGTGGCTAAAAGGAGTCAAAGTGAAGCAAATGTAGCATCGAGTTGGAAGATTTCCCCGGTGAGGAGATAAGCGGAAATTCAAAGCTAGGTTGTGATCTTGACTTAAACGTTGTAATAACTAGTTCAGTAAGTAAGCATGTTAAGGCAAGAGAAAAAGCAACAAGGACATGCCTCAAACTAGTACCTAAAAGGACCAGAAGCAATTGAACTGTGGTCTCGAGGTGCAATATTTTTCTGGTGATTAGACAAGAAGGAGTAAAAATCTAGGTTGTCAACCTGACATTAGGGTATCTTTGCCAGCCTCTGTTTATTTTGTTTTCTCCCTTTTTAGTTTCCTTGGATTTCTTTTTTTTTTTGTTCTTTTGTTTTAACTTTTCAATTTGCAAAAATTCTTTGGCATTGTTTTTCTTCATCGTTTTCTTATATTCTGTATGGTTTTGGGCCTCTTTGTTTATGGTAAATAGTGTAAGCGCCACATAGTTAAGCAGAGACGGCAAAAAAAAAAAAAAACAACAAGACAGGGGTAACCAGGGATTTATTTTACTATGCTTTACGTTTAGTTTTTCCCAGTTCTTTTGCTTTGGTTTAGGGTTTGTTGTTGTTGTTTGGAGGCAACAGAGAGGTAAAGTAGACCGAAATTAGCACAAACCAATAATGAGGTTCACACAACTGCAAATTCAGTTGCAGACAATAAAACTAACAGCAACAGAAATAGCAACAACAACAACAACAACAATAGCATCAGAAAACAAAAGAGGTGGAAAACGAGTTGGAAAACAAACAAAAAAAAAATGTGAAAAAGGAGGAGAGGAAAATGAAAATAAACCGTTCAAATGAAAAACTGGGTCATTAAAAATTCAATACAACACGAGGTAATCGACTCGAATTTTGTTTTTTCTTCTCTTCTTCTTCTTCTTCTTCTTCTTCTTCTTTTCTTTCATTATTTGCTGGTGTTGTTGTTGATGTTGTATCTTTAAAGTTTTTTTTTCCAATTTCTCAACTGCTTTGTATTCTTCAAATACGTTTCGTTCTTTTCATACATTTTAAGGCACAGAACGAGTGCCTTAAAGATGCGTAACGAAGCGTTTAAGTATGAAATTATGTTTCTCAGTTAGTTTTGTGGTTACTTATTTATAGCGCTCTTCTTTTTTTTTTTTTTTTTTTTCTTTTTCTTGATTTTTATGGCCAAAAAATTTATTACCAGCCCGCCCATATGCATTGCATTTATGGCAGGCATATGATTTCGGCATAAGAAACATAAAATTTTTTTTGATTTTATTGTTCCTAATGGTCATGAATAATAAAAAAGTGGAATTTAGAGATTAAAAGAGAAATCAAAAAAATTCTTAAACTTTTAATAACTCCAGTATTGCTCCTTAATCCCAAGAGACTTACAAATTTTATTTAAATTTTGATTGAAACGACTTAAATTCATAGGATGGAGTGGTTTAGCCGTTACCTTTATTGTAATCACAAATAATTTTGACCAGAACAACATGCGGCTTATCAAGCCCCTCTTTAAAACTAGTCTAGTATTACAATAGGGCTCTTCCCATAGCCTTGATAGGAGATTTCACACTCAATAGGTTTCTGCGGAAGTCTATTGTGGAAATGGACTGTGAAATATTTTCCGAAGAGCTTTGTCTTAAAAGATTTTTTCGTCTTCCTAAAGAAATTCCGCAGTATGTATGTCGGGCTTCATCCTAAACGATCTCTTCGCCTTCCTTACTAACACAGTGTGCTTCAGTTCGAGAAAATGGTCATAACTTAACATAATAGAAGGGATCCTAAGTAAATGGTCTTCAGGATAGATTAGTTGCTATGGCCTAGATTGGAATAGAGCGCTTTGAGTTCTGAAACTGGAAATGGAATCTTTCTGGCTCATGATACATCTTAAGATTTGTCCATTACATACATATGTACCTACATACATACATAATTGGTTATTACAATCCTTTAGTCTGGGTTAACTAACCTAACTTCCAACACTACTTATGTTGTGTGTGTTCATTTTATACATGAGTGGCGGGATTTACAGCTTAAAGTCGACTCCAAATGACAAGCTGTGAACAGCTTGTCATGACAATTTTATTTACTCACCGAGTTTTTGCCAGAAATCTACTGTGAGGAAGTCGCTGCAGAAATATATTTTCATATTCCATTATGTTTGAGATGTCTGATCTGAATGTCTGATTTTGTCTGATGTCTGATTTGAACCATGGCCTCTCGTCTAATAAGCCAGCACCCTACGTACTAGACTATGGCAACATCTTTTGGGATCTTGTCATGTGTTTCAATATATATTGCAGCACTGTTTCTCTCTGCACGATTTGCTGAAATGTGAAAGATCTGGAGTTCGTTAAGCACATTTCCCGTCTTCGTCCTGGCATCATAATGCAAGAACCTATTGCTGTAACAGCCGTCTAAAAATTTCAGACATGATCTACGAGGTAATAACGTAGGAACCTATTGCTCACATAGCCGCCTAGCAATCCGCACTAAGCTATACACACTGCATCATTTAAGTTGACATAGTTGAAGCATTTTGCAGCATTTCGTTACTCATTACTTAGCAGTAAAGGTCAAGGCAGAGGTCATTCACTTTACCCATGTGGTATAAATATTTATGAAAATACTCGTAGCTTGGGAGAAACTACATCAGAAAGTATTTAATTCCTTAAAAGTTCTCCGTGAATGCTTCTTTCCATACTAAGCATAAGTTTCGCCAACTAATGTCAGCTTGTTTCTATGCTTCACGTAATTTGCCATCGTAGTAGAGTTTACAACCATAGATCTGCTGTACTAATAGCATGATGCTCTGCCCTTCTCTTTCATGCTCTGGATCTTGAAATTACGGCTTCGCAGTCTGTGTTTTAGGTTGAAATAGCTTTGAATACAGCTTTTCGCTGTTCTGCTCCCAGTACTTAGCCTCTTAGCAGCATATCCTCATGCTTTGCTGCCGATATATAGCAACATAGACCATATAGCAGCATTATCTCTTAACTAACTTTCTCCTCCTCTGTATTCTTTTAAAGTGACAGATACCTCTCCTCTAATCGCAAGAACTGCAGCGCATGATACTTATAATTTTTGCCTGCACTGTGATTGCTGAACTTTGTTTTGCTCTTTTCAATATTTTACTGAAAGGGACTCTCTCTCTCTCTCTCTCTCTCGGTAAATGCTAAAAGAATTTTTATTAAATTAAAAAAATTCGTATTAAAATCAAGGGAAAATTCCCTTTAAAAATAAAATCTCTAATCAAATTGTAATTGTTTTAATATGGCATTTAAATTTATTCGTTGTATTTCTATTTAATTTTTTAATTTCTTTTCCCCAATTTATTTGAAAAATTTAAACCCCCGCAGAATAAATTGCATGACAAACAACAACAAACAAACTGGTTTCGAACATTACTAAACCAATTATTTGTTAAATACACAATAGAAATGATGAGAGAATTTATTTAATTTATAAAATTCCCCAGGTATTCTGTAATACAAACTGACGTTTTCCCAAATGGAAATGGAAACAAAACAAAACAAAAAAAACAAAACAAAACTCGCCGAAATGAATTCATTTCTTGTCACCACCGTACAATGCAAATAACGGTCAGCAGGCAAGTTGTACTAAAAACATGTACAAGCAGGCATTGCAAAGAATAAAAGTTAAGAGAGAGTGAGAGCGAGAGCGAGAGAGAGCGAGAAAGAGATTTAAATTGAATTAAATTAGAAAAACTCATATGAAAACAACAACAACATCGACAACAACAACAAACAATGGAATTCAATTCAATTATTATGCCGTTATACTCCAGCATACAACAAAAATATACAATTATTGCTCATTACTACAGTTATAGATAAGCGTTTGGCCGCATTTAATTTTCTGTTTTTTTTTTAATTTTTTATTGTTATTTATTGTTGTAATTGTTATATTATTAAGCATTGTAAACAAAACAATAACAATTATTAGTTTAAAGGCATTTTTAAAACTAAATATGCATTGCTTTGCACATTTATTGGCGTGTTTAGTAAGATATTCGTTTGACCGCAGTTGTAAAAAGGTTCATTAATTTGTGCCAGTCGGCTTTCGATTAAATGTTTCGCTAAGTTAAGCATTTTAATTGAAAATTAAAGGAAATTTAAATACAAAATTCAATTGAAAATTATGGTTTTGCGGCTAATTGTCGCTTCAAACACATTATTTGTTGTCTTTACAAATCAACCGTGATATTTTGATCTGGGATTTTAGCAGCTCATAATGGATTACAACCTTCTGAAGCCATCAAATACAGAGCATTAGCTTGACACAATGGAAAGTCTGATTGACCACAGATTTTTTTCATTACCGCGCTTCACATATGATTTCTTGGGGTTGCCGCAATATTCAACGACAGTTATAATTCGGGCGCTTATCTCACACTTGATAACACAATGGTCCAAGTGACCGAATGAACTTGTCTGTAAACGGCAAGCTGCACGCTAACCTAATCTAACCTATAATTCGACGTAAAGAATTTTAGTTTTTTAACATGATAAAACCGCATTGCGGACATGCAAAATCATCGTTTTTGAATATCTCTCGCGCTTCAATGTATGTGGCATAGAATTTCCCAACTTTTGAATGAATCCTGCTACTTTTAGATCTCCATTGATAGTCTGGCTCGGTTTTGGCAGCTCTTAATAGATCACACCTTTCTTATCCGCCCAAATACAAAACATTACCTTGACATAATGGCCGTAGATTTTGCTCGTTACCCCCGCTCGTTGCTAGTAATAACTCAATGCAAAATTTTCTTTTTAAAAATTTTTACTTGCTTCAGGCAGGAATCTTGATCAAGTATTGTTTCCAGTTTATGGTCTTCAGTTTTTTTTTTTTTTGATATTCTGGGCACCCTATGTTTTTGATGTCCAAATCAGTGTTTTTGAAACGCACAAACTACTGGATACACTGAGCTTTTGAGAGAGTGTGCTCAACATATAATTCTCACAAGCAAGCGATGACTCAAACGTGAAGTTTTCTTCGAAGAAATGGGGATCAACAAACTCTCGTGCTAATGCTGTTCTTATTCGAAAGTTTAAAAGATTTTTCATCCTGAAAAAAATATTCATGTAAACAAAAAATTTAAACATTGTTGACAAGCAATTTTGAGAGTTCAAGATTTTCACAAATTCAAGGAAATGCAACAACATTACATTCGTGATTTACTCTTTTTCTATTTGTCATTACAAATGTTTTCGGCTGTTATGCTCTTTACAAAGACAATGACAGACAAAACAACCAAAAAAAAAATATGATTACAGTTTACAGCAACAACCCATTATTACTATTTTAATTGCATTTGTAAAACATAATGTTGTTGTAAATGGAAATTTGTGTGGTTTTTATTATTGGTTACACCAAAGTAAATATTTACTAAAAATAGAAGAGAGAAAAAAAGGAGGAAGAAACAACAATAAAAAAAATTTTTTAGGCCTTCTGCCTGCATCCCTCTCTCTCTCTCTCTCTCGCTCTCTCAAACAAAAAATATCAACTTTCGCAGAGAGTTTGTTTACATTTTTTTACTTTTTTCTTTGCATTACTTTTCTCTACCTCTGCCACTCGCACTTTATTAATGGCCGTTGTATTGTTTACTTTTTTTCTTCCTTTGCCTTTGTTTGCATATGTATGGGTGACTTGATATCTTGTTATTGTTATTATTGTTGTTTTGTTTTTATGTTTGTTTGTGTGAGAGTTTCATTTGAATTTTTGTTTTTGTGGGTAGAGAGAGTGCTTATTTTGGCCTCCAGTTGAATTTAATAAAATAGAAACCAAAATGTCACGTAAATTATATGCTTCAATGCACAATAGATTATATGCAATAACAGCAATAACAGCAATAACAGCAATATTAGCAATAATGTTGAAAACGTATACAATAATAACGGTAAAAATATTTAAAAACATTCGTAGGGTTACCAGATTTAACAACATGTTTGTATTTAAAGAAATTAAAGGAATAAAGATTAATTTTTTAAAGGAATTTTAATTCTCATTTCATTTTTAAACAAATTAGCACACGTTTTTATAAAACAAGTCATGTCAATTAAGCGATAACCATTTTGTTTTTCATTTAACTTACGAACTTGCTCACAAGTTCTTTTATATCAATGGTGTATACACGTCATTTGAAAGAGCAAATCTTGGGCTGTCAAAATCAAACTGCCGAAAAATCAAGTATTTGGTTCCCACTTTGTTACGCCCCCTTTTTTTGCGAAGAAAACAGCACGTGCGAGTCATCGATTACATTTTGGAATTATACGTTGAGCACACTCTTAGAAGACAGTGTATCGAGTAGTTTGTTCGTTTCAAGATTCATTAAGAACTGTCAACACAAGGCCAGACTATCAAGGAAGTTCTTTATAGACAACGATCAATTCGTAGAAAGCACCATAAAAGTACCAAAAATTTTATTTGAATAATTACTAGATAAAAAGTACTTTCTTTTTCCTTAAACTATCACGAAATTTCTTTAAAAGTACCAAAAATCTGTTTTGAATGATTACTAGATAAAAAGTTCTTTCTTTTTCTCCAGACTACAACGGGAGGTCTTTACAGACACCAATTAATTGGGTTGCAGTGAAAAAAAAATACCCAAAAAAGTACCAAAAATTCTATTTGAATAATTAATAGATAAAAAGTACTTTATTTTTCCCTAGTTAATCACGGAATGTCTGTACAGACAACAATTAATTCGTTTGAAGTGAACATTGTACCAAAAAAAAAGGATCAAAAGTTTGATTTGAATAATTAATAGATAAAAAGTACTTTTTTCCATAGACTATCAGGAAAGTTTTTTACAGACAACAATTAATTCGTAAAAATTATCAATAAAAGTACCAAAAATCTGTTTTGAATAATTACTAGATCAAAAATGTTCTTTCTTTTTCTCCAGACATTACAACAATCAAAATTAAAGGAAAAATTTTACAAAAAAAAAGTACCAAAAAAAGTACCAAAAAAAAGTACCAAAAAAAAGTACCTTATTTTTTTACAGACTAACACAGGATTTCTGTACAGACAACAATTACTGCGTTTGAAGCGAACATTGTTTGAAATATATGCCAAATCTGCATATGATGCCGGTCAAAATCGGTATGGAAAATCCGAAATACAGCTCAGACCTTGCCACTTTTGAATTCTATTGGTTTCGATCAATGTAGAACGCTCTCACTAGGATAATTTTCTTTTTAGGACACTTCATGGTATCAAAAATTAATCTCAAAAGACAATTCAGACGAAAAAGATGAGAAAAATTTGTATTTTCCAATGCACAATAGTTTTAATGACATGATCTCTCACTGATAAAGAAGCACTTTGGTATTTGCTTTTATTGTGACGTTAAAATAATTAAAACGGAAGCTGTTTGGCTAAGGCTGCAATTTATAAAATGGCGTACAGCATTTGATGCCTCTTATGTGTTTATAGCATAAATGTGAGCACGTACAGAGTTGTCTTTTAATATTTTTAATTAACGTGACAGGCTTGAAAAAAAAAAGTTCAGTTTTTTTTATAATAAAATCAAGAATTTTTAACAATTAAAATTTAATTTAAAATAAATTCATAGGTAAACATTGTAGTTTTAATAAAAATTTTAAATTTTAATTCAAAAAAAAATATCGTATAATATATGCCGCATTCTGTTAACTGTGTGTGTGTGTCTGCCTGCAATGTTGGAGGGAAGAAAAAAACAAGATGACACATTAATTGAAAAATAAATAGAATTTAAATAAATAGCATTTCAACCACAAAGTTAGTAAAGCAAAAAAAAACCAAAACAAAAAAAAATACGGCTCAACATTAAATGCCTACAGTTTAGGTTTTGCTTGAATGACCGACCATTTAACCATTATACCAGATCCTTGGAATTAGCATTGAATTTGTGGTTGCACACTTTTTTCTACCACATTTTTTCTAGTACTTTTTTTCCACCATTTTTTCTTTTCTGTCTTTTAAATGGCATTCAACTTTTCAATTTTTTTTTGGTTTTTTTTTTGTTTTTGTTTGCAAATTTTTAATTCTATTAACAAATTGTGACATGAACAAATGCTTTTTTTTATTGCTTATTTATTGTATTTGTTACAATATTTGAACATGCTACCTCTAGTTCTCCCTCTATCTCTACACTCCCCTGATAAAATACGTTTTCACATTATAATGTAATGGTAAATGGCAAATGGCAAACGTTTTAAGCACGTTAGCAAAATAAATAAATTGTTAAGGGAACAATTTATAAAACGTGATATTGAAATAGAAAAAAAAATAACACAAAATAAACAAAAAAAAAAAACGTAAACGGATGAGCTATAAATAGTAGAATAATTTAAAAAAATTTATTCTAAAAAAAAAAACAAAAAAACAAATAAAATTGTCAGTTACAGGCATCATTTAGCAGCATTTGGTACCACAGACGTATACTTGATATTAATTTTTCTTTTAAATAATATGAAGCATAAGCACTAGGGGCAGATGATCGGTTTACTTATTTAGGGATTTTAAAAGCGCCCAACTTTTAAGCCTGAATTTCGTTTGAAGTGGCCTTTAATTAAAAGTTTATCTTTACGATAAGGCTGCGTAAAAATAGTTGAAATTTTCATTACAAAAATGGTGATAGAAACATTGCCACTGATACTGATACTAATACTGATACCGTATAATGTATTGTCAAAATTAGAATTAAATTTTGAAAAAACTAGAAACCCTGATCAGAAGTGATCCGGCCACATCAAAATGCATGCACTGCTGAAAATATCGCTTCTGTTAAAGAAAGTGTGGCAAACAATCCGAATTTGTCGGTCTCACGGCAATCTCGGCTTGTGTTGCAGTTGACAGAGTGTTTTGCATTTAAATATGCACCACCACTAACCATATAAAATCAAACTCACGCAACACTTATAGCCCGCTGATCATTCCAAACGCCGTAGTTATACTGTTTGGGCAACAGAAAACAGCAATAGGCTCTCAATGGGAATTTTTAGACGAAATTTTTTTTCAGTTATCAAGCTGATCTCTCAGTCGGTAGTTGCATTAACATTAACAATGGTAATGACATGACATTACATTCCATTGTGTATGCCTTCCAATTGTTCCAACGTATGGCACATACAGATGAGTCCAATAGTACTTTGGTACTTTTAACAAAAATCATGTTTATATTCACCATGTTTATATTCGTAAGGCTTGCAGTTAAATCATGGGGATGCAAATAGGGCAACTGTTTTTCAAAAGTTAAAAAAAGTAGGCAAAGCAAATCTGTTCTACCTAGGCGATGCGGGTTTTGCTAGATTTAAGCCTAATGCGTATCGTAATGTAGTCAATAGCCACGGAAACTGTGGATAATCGTAGATAAGTCTGGCATGAGATTTGTTGACGGGCATCAAGACAAGACAGATCGAATGGCTGACAGATCCCAGGAGGCAATTAATCGGGTTAAAAGGAGTCAAACAGAGCGCGTAAGGGTCTCTCGACATCGAAAGATATGCTCAATTCAACTTTGGAGAAGTCGTACAGTCTGGTAATCAGGCTATCCGCCTTACAAGCATTCTGCTTCTATGTGATTAAATTGAGATTAGTCCGGGACATTAGTAATAAGATTACCGTTTTCCGATAAGAAGACAGTTGATCTGGCTAGGAGAGGAGCTACTATGCTGCCAATGGGCATTATTAAGCTAGACGTGATGAGACTATAAACGGCATCAAATTGCATGACCTTGGTGTTATCAAAACGTGACATCAATTTTTTGTGAACATTTTCATGCAATAAATCCAAAATCGGTCATATCCTGAGGTTTACGATAACGTGTTGTTGTTATCGTCAATTGCAGGTCAAATAAAATCGGTTGCTATAAACGGACCTCAATGGCTCTTTCAGTTCATAATGCACTACAATCAATGACTTTCTCAGGTTGTAGTGGCGTTTCCACAATCACTTCTTTGAACTGAAATGATTATTTTAAAAAACATTTTCTACTAGTTTTTAAAGAAACCCCCTAAAAAAAGGACCTTTTGAAAAAGTACTTTTAGAAAAAAGTACCAAAAATTTTGGTTCTTTTTTTTTTGTAAATTTTATACAGCAAAAGTATCATACCTACTCAGCGTATTATGAGCTGAAATGATTATTTTAAAAACCCTTTTTTTAATGTGTTTTTTTGAAAAAGTACTTTTTGAAAAAAATACTTTTGAAAAAAGTACTTTTTTTTTAAAAGTACTTTTTTTTTGAAAAAAGAAGAAACAAGTAGCTTTTTTTTAATATTTTCCTTTTATTTTATTGCAGATTTTACAGAAAACATGAATCACGATAACGAAACACTGCCTTCTACCACCTCAACAACGGGGACATATTTTACGTACCATATTACCAGGCATGGATATTTCCGGGACCATACCATCTTTACATTAGTCAGTCATTTCTAGGCATTATAACACCCGATGAATTACCTTTAGGTATTGCCATATTTAAAGCCACATTTAAAACCATTCCAACCAAATAATGAATTTTGGTTTTTTATTGTTTTTTTTTAAGGACAAGTTAGACAATTATTGCATCACAATTTAACGTTAATAGATTTTGCAACAAATGTAAGTATGTTACTTTTTATAATACATTTTTTTTCGCATACTGTTTTTGTTTATGGTATTTCTTTTAATTTTTCAATTTCCCATTTCAATTTCAATTTAAAGTTTTAATTTGCTTTTCTTGTCCATTGTTGAAGGCCATCAAAACGGAATCCGGCTTTATAGCTCTCATGAGCATTTTTTATGATATTGGTTTGGTGGCCTTTATTGGGCATCATGTGCCTGGTGCTGTTGTGGCCGTAACCAGGATGAAGAAATGGAATATCCACGTAATGCACCCGTCATTATTGAAGACGGCATGGAAGATTCATTGCAATGTCGTAAGAAAGCCTCTTTAACAACCATGTGGATAGTTTTTCTTCTCATGTGGTAAGTATTATAAGTGACAACAAAAACAAATGCCATAAATCTGTCAGGGTTGTACACACACACATATGTATATAAAAAAAAAAGAACACAAAATGTTGTTATTAAGTCATGTTTTCAGAGCCATAAAGCAGTTGTTTATGGTTAAGAGTATACAATAAAGTACCAAAATTGATTAAAAATTAGTTCATAACCTTAACTAGCTTTATAGTGATCATAAACTGGGTATCTATCTATTGATGGCTCACGTGAGTCAATTTCAAATGAAGACTACTGAAACGCACAGCCAAATTCTCCTTAAAATTCTCTAAAAACATACATCGATGGCTCGAGGTAGGAAGGAATGTATATCGAAAACTTGAATGCCAGGGTCCCGTATAAAGGAGTATATACGGTCTTCAGTGTCTTCCAAATGGAACGATGAGCCTCAGGACGATTAAATGGCTACTCAGTAGCTGAATATTCCATAAAAATATATGAATTCAAATAGAAAGCCAAGCTAAATGAAATTCAATGTCATAACTTCGTCTAAGATTGTCCATGTTTATCACCTTTTTCCACGGGAAATGGTGTGTTATTTCATTATTTGAGTTCCTAGCAGGAACATCGTCTGCAATGTCTTTTATCGCAGCTCTACTGAAGATAGCCAGATAGAGAATCGCAGCGGTAGCTGAAAATAACGCAGAGGATTTCGCAGTGTCGACCAAACTACATTCTACGCAATTAAGCAGCAATCGACAGCCTTTACGAAGAATTTTGGTATCAGAATTGAAGATGTTTCCTTAAAAAAGTACACGGGAACTGTATATCAGCTGCTATCAGTTAACCTCATGGAGATTTTGTGTCGATGAGAATGAATCATCGAAACAGATTCTAGGAACCTGTGGGGTCTTAATTCATACCAGGAAGAAACACTTGGGGACGTATCAAGTGCTAGGCAGGGACTTGTCATTGTTGACGTAGCTCAGGGAGGAAATTATAGAGATGTCCTATAAAGATAAGGGGAGTTGAGATTTATAAGAGTTATGTGGGAGTTTTTTAAGATTTGTGTAGGAGTTTTATAAGAGTTATGTGAGAGTTTTATAAGAGTTGTGTGGGAGGTTTATAAGAGTTATGTGAGAGTTTTATAAGAGTTGTATGGGAGTTTTATAAGATCTGTGAACGAAATTTATAAAAGTTATAATGAGATTTATAAGAGTTGTGTGGCAGTTTTATAAGAGTTGTGTGAGAGTTTATAGATTTGCATAGAAGTTTTGTAAGAGTTATGTAGGAGTTTTATAAGTTTATATAGGAGTTTTATAGAAGTTGTGTGAGGTTTTATAAGATTTGCATGGAAGTTTTGTAAGATTGTGTAGGATTTATAAGAGTTATGTGGGAGTTTTATAAAAGTTATATAGGAAGAGCTGTGTGGGTGTTTTATAAAAGTGTGAGGGAGTTTTAAAAGATTTATATGAGAGTTCTGTAAGAGTTGTATTAGAACACTGTAGTAGTCGACTAAGTATTAAAATGTATTAAAATGGTTCTATGAGAAGACGTTTAAGATTCAGATTCAACTCCCTTTATCATTTTGGGGTGCCATATTGTCTCAGTAGTATGATAGCTCTTCATCGTATAATCTGTTAAGGATGTTAAGTTTTTTTCAGAAATTATCATGACCATCTACCCTCAATATCATTACTATAGAGGCTAAACTAACAGAATTATTCGTTTTCGATCACCAAAACTACAGAGAGGAGTAGAGTTCTTAAACTATAAACTTTAAAGGCGCGTTATTTTATCTAAAAACACAGCGGGTCAAATCCCTACTCACAAACGCGGATGTACTGTCGCCGTAGTCTGGTAGGTTAGTGTGTTGACTTATTAGACGTGATGCTGCGGTTGAAATTCCAGGTCAGACATCTCCAGCAAAACGAAATAAGAAAAAATAGTTTTGTGGCAACTTCCTCTCAGCAAATTTCTGACAAAAACTCTGAGAGTAAATAAAAGTCTCATGAAATATTTCTCACTTATCTGTCATTCAGAGTCGGCTTTAAACTGTAGTACCCGTCACTCGTGTATAAAAGTAACATACACAGGGAAGCTAGGTCGTAATCCTGACTGAAGAGTTCTAATGAGCAATTATGTATGTACGTAGATGTACTGGTTGGAATGCAAACCTTTTAATATGATGCTCGCTTTGTAGTCCCCTTGTCGTCGATAATGCTCTATTTTAGGGATAAATTTTACTCTTTGACTAACACTTCCTAGATGGAAAAAAGAACCTGGTCGATCACTATAACTCCCTTACAATTTCTCTTCTTTTTTCAATAATAAAATAAGGCCAT
>QOCX01000668.1:83458-101552 GCA_005959815.1 Sarcophaga bullata | reverse complement strand
TTTGCTGCTGCTCCAGCTAAAGTAGTTGTTTAAGTGCTTAAACTAGAGCTAAGACTGTTATACGCGAAGAAATGTTTTTGAAATATTTTCGTTAATTGTTAATAATTTTATTTAAAATATTTTGCTAATAAAAACAAGCGACTTTATTTTAAATTAATTTTTTTCTTTTCTTTAAGAGTAGCTGCTTACTTTCGCGATCAAGCATTTAAAAACTTTGCATTTAAAAACTTTGATTCTCAAAATAAAATCACTTGTCAAATGTCAATAAGAAAATGTTTGCCATTCCAAATGACTCTGTGGTCGAAAATTCTCAATCGTCGTTAGTTCTCTTGACTTTCAACTACTAGTCCACGCCAATTGTCTCTTTGACAAGGTTTTTCACAATACTCTGTGTCCACAAAAATATCAGTCATGACGAGTGTTAATTTTGTACATGAGTGGCGGGAACCTATAGTCTAAACTCGACTCCGAACTACAGATTTTTCAGAAACTTTTCAAGGCAATTCAGCTTATTCCCGTAGTTTTTGCAAAAAATCTGCTGAGAGGAAGCCGACGTCGAAATATTTTTTTCATATTTTCGTTTTAATGTCTGTCCTGGGGTTTGTTAGTGGTCTTACAAGAATAATAAGCCAACGCACTACCTACTAGACTACGGCAACATCAACTAAAGTAGCGATACGTACTCTAATTCGTGAATATTTATTCGTTTTTGAAAGAATTTTTTTTCATTTTCTCTCACGTGGGAGTCAATGGCTGTCAACCACAAAGCAATTGACGCAACTGACAGATGTATATTCATAGGAGCACCATCAAGGTTCAAAATGTCACATATTTATTGGACTCTTTCTGGTATTAATTCATCACTCATTAAAGTGTCATTAAAATCAACAACAGAAGTATAAGTATGCAGGTCATTGCGGATTACGCTCTGTTATAAATTGGTGGATTGCTCGGTAGACTCATATTTAAAAGTTCGAAGAATTCTTAAAACAAAATTCAGAAAGACCAATACATTAGCAGCATGGTACCATGTATATGGCATGGATTATGTTGGCATCTGCTACTTGAGGAAACCCTACAAGAAAAACTCTAACGAGGTCAAATCACACAATCTTGGTGGCTAATTCACATTAAATCCAATTGAACTGCCTCTGACCTCCCACTGCTAATAGAAAATATTCAATGTGGTATAAGCTGTGTGGCTCGTAGCGTTCTGTTTCATTCTATCCAGATTATCCAATTTATGTCCAAGGAGGTTGCTAATCATCGACCTATAGCACTCACCAGTGATAACCTCGCAACGTCGTTTTTATAGAAATATGAGCCGATATCACGTTCAGCCCAAAATCCACAACGAACAGTATCTTATTTCGGACACGGTGTTTCTCTTGGATGTCATATGATCATCATGATGTTATTGTCCCAAAGCAGGCAATTTTGTTTGTTTGCGTATCTCTTCATCCAGATATGAACCTCAGCGCTCACTATGATTTTTCTATGAAATTTAAGGCCAAAACGCAGTAGCCATTTTTTTTTAAAAAATTTCGTTATACACACACACATGTTGCTGAATATAAAGTAGACCAATCAAATGGAATTTAATTTACATACATATGTATGCCTGTGTGTTCAACAAGAATGCCGTTATCAGCGGCCATAATTTAGAAACTTCACTTGGTTTGTTTGGCTTCATGTAGAAATGAACCTCATCGCTAACTACGATTTTTCCATAACTGAATAGCCATTTTGACAAACCAATTTCATCATACACACATTCACACACATATTGCTGACTGCTATACCCATCTATTGTGATTTATCCAAAATAGACCAATTAAATTGCATCTAATTTACATACATATGTATGAATGTGTGTTCAACAAGATCACCGTTATCAGCAGCCATTGTTTGTAGATCTTTAAAGAAAGCTTGATAGCCAATGAACTTCCGTCAGCGTGTTATATTAATAGCAGGGAAAGAAAATGATCGAACCAAACCTCCATTCGCAATTTCCTGCAAAAAGGGAATACAAAAAGTCATAGCTACACAGAAAGTCAGCTTAGCATATCACTTGGCCTAATTACCCTGAGAAAGTGTTCACCTATTGAACTTTATTTGGAAAAAAAAATCGATGTTTTGTAACAAATTAAATGGGTTTGTATACCAGATCGAATGGTCCCGTAAAAAGGAGATGAAGGAGATTTCCATCTCCAAGACATATTTTAATTCATCACAGTAAGGTTATGAAAATCCGATTCGTTCAGGTATTGGAGTGTTCATACCTAATACGACATGTTACCCAACGTTTGAATAACAAAAGTTGAGTAGGCAATCTCTGCAACCCACACACGAGATGGCAGCAGGAATTTCATGTTGATTAGTACAGTAGATCTATTTGCGTTGCCATCGTAAACGGGTCGTTTGAATTTGATATTATAAGCTCTCCCTCCAGAATGATGGGACTCCAGTAATACGGTTTTTGTTTAAAATATAATGGCAAGAACATTAGGATCACACCTACTTACTCAATTGGTCATTACTACTCTTTAGTCAGGACTACAACCTATCTTCTCATAGCACCCATTTTAAGCTTGCTAATTGAATCCAATCGACTTCAAACGACTGATTTGATAAACTTTTAATGAGAATTTTATTTACTCCCAGACTTTTTGACCAGAAGACTGTTGAAAACTGTCGCGAAAAGAAATCTTTTTATATTGTTTTGTTAAAGATGTCTGAGATGGTTTGAGACACAGGCTCACTACTAATAAGCCAACCTGCTACCTACTACTCCGAATTTATTAACAATAACATACATGCACATATATTTGGTCATTATAACCTAGCTTCTCACACCACACATGCCATGTATACAAATTTTTAAACATGAGTGGTGTGATCTACAGTTTAAAATCGACTCCAAGCAATAGATTTTAGAGAAATTTTTCATGGCAAATTTTTTTACTTTCATAGTTTTTGTCAAAATTTTGCTAAGAGGAAGGCGCCGAATAAGTATTTTTTCATATTTCGTTTTGTTAGATGTCTGAACAAAAAACAATTGACATAAGTGACTTCATATCGACGTATTAGTTCCGATTCCGCAGGACCAGTCTTGCTTTTTTAAATACATTTAACCATGTTTCCCACAAGGTATTATTATGGATATAACCCCCTTCTGAGAGGACTTTCAGAATATATTTTACAATTGGAAAAAAGAATTCAACAACAAAACAAAGCCTTTTAATAATAATTAGTAACACTGTCCAAAAACTAGTTACCTTCTCGAGAAAAGAGATAAAAGCCCTACAAAGTAACAAAATTACTTTCAAAATTTATTCACACAAAATTCTGCAATTGTACATGACCAAGGTCACTTTTTTTGGTTAATTAGATCACTTACTTCCGATTTGAATAGAGGTGGGACTACCTCAACTTTCGAATGAAAAAAAAAAAATTGGAAATTCAAAATTGAAAATCAACTCACGTTTCCAAAAAAATTAAAACTTTAGTAACCACGCTTGATTGTAGCTGCTTAAACCAAAAAAGATCGTAAAATTATTTGTGGATTTTATCAACCAACTGAACAAACATTTTGAAACCATTTACCAAAAAGTTTCATTTTTTTCTGTTTCATCAATTGCTATAAAAGGTTGTACAAATTTGGGGAGTAGTCATCATAGCCCTGATAACCAGACGCTTGTAAACAATTTAATAATTTCATCGAAAATGTTCAAATTCGTAAGTCTTGACAAAATTTTTGATTAACAGAAATGGTTTTAATATCTAAAAATGTCTTCTTTTTTTCTTATTTGTAGGCTGTTGTCTTTGCTGCCTGTTTGGCTTGTGCCGCTGCCGGTTTAGTGCAACCTACTGCTTTCGCTGCTGCTCCCGCTGCTATTGGTTACGCTAATGCTCCTTTGTATGCTGCCTGGTGGCAGTCAACAAATCGATGTGCGTCACAACTACGATGGCACTTCTTCATCTTACACCACCACTCCATTTGCTTACACTTCTCCCGTTTCTAGCCGTTATGTAGCTGGTGCTCCTGCTGCTTATGCTGCTCCTGCTGCTTATGCCGCTCCCGTTGCTTATGCCGCCCCAGCTGCTTATGCCGCCCCAGCTGCTTATGCCGCCCCAGCTGCTTATGCCGCCCCAAGTGCTTATGCTAACTTTGCTACACCTTTTGCTGCCCCCCGCCGCTACCCCTATGCTGTAGCCTCTCCTTTTGCTGCTGCTCCAGCTAAAGTAGTTGTTTAAGTGCTTAAACTAGAGCTAAGACTGTATAGCTAAGAAATGTTTTTGAAATATTTTTCGTCAATTGTTAATAATTTTATTTAAAATGTTTTGCTAATAAAAACAAGCGACTTTATTTTAAATTAATTTTTTTTTATTTTCTTTAAGAGTAGCTGCCTATTGGCGTGATCAAAACATCAACTTTATTTTATTTTACCAAACTAAGGTATTTAAATATTCTGGTTCTTGAAATACAATCGCTTGTGAAATGACAATGTCAGGGCTTCCGAATGAATTTGATCGATAAGAAGGATTTATCATATCAAGAGGTTCTCTGGGAAGAACCATTTTAAAACTCCTCACCTTTTTTTTTCTCAAGCATATGACCACAACGTTTTCAACACAAAACCTATTGCATAATTTGAAATTCAAAAACTTCGATGCTAGTTCTCTTGCATTTGCGAGTTTGATGGATTCCTTAGATTTATAACCAAGCATTTCAACCTCTATTAGATGCAAGATGCTCTCATTCATATTGATGTGCGTTACAACTACGATGACACTTCTTCATCTTACACCACCCAATACCTTTGCATAAACTTCTCAAGTTTGTTGCAGTTATGCAGCCGGTGCTCCTGCTGATTATACCGCGCCCGATATTCACGTTGTTCTATTTCAACAGACATGCCATTTGATGTCTTCGAAAGTCACATGGGACTAAGGCTCGTGTCTATTTATCCGGTACACTACGTCTATGGGCCGAAAATTCAAAGAGTGGAGAATCGAAAAAGTTTTTAAAGTTTCTGGTTTTTCTCTTAACCCAGTGTGTATGAAATATCATCGAAATTTTTTATTTAATGGCGTTATATGTGACATAAAACATGGCCGATAGCTTGAATTATATTGATTGCTTATACCAGTGTCATTTGCTTCTTAGTCAAATACATTTACGACTTAAGAAAACCTGACAAGAAAAAGTCTAACGGGTGGCCAATCGCACAATCTTGGTGGCCAGTTTACATCAACTCCACTTGAGATGACTCTGCCCTCACACTGCTAATACAAAATATTCAATGTGGTATGAGATGTGTGGCACGTGGCGTTCTGTGGCATTTTGGCCAGATTTATGCCAAAAGAAATTGATAATCATCGATCTACAGTGGTTGCCAGTGATGACCGATTCTGTTCAGATCATCCAATTTATGCCAAATGAAGTTGATAATCATTAAAGCATAGTGTTGGCCAGTAATGACCTGGCAACGTCGTTTTCATACAAATATGAACCGATATTGACGTCAGTCCAAAATCCATATCAATCAATATCTTTTTCGGAATACGTTGATTTCTCTTGGATGTCATGTGACCGTCTTGAGGTTATGATCCAAAGCCAACAATTTCACTTGGTTTGTTTAGCTTCATCCAAAAATCAACCTGATCGCTAACTAGGATTTTTCCATAACGGAATAGCCATTTTGACAAGACAATTTCATCATACACACACACACGCATACATGTTGCTGACTGCTTTGTCCATCCATTGTGATTTGTCCAAATAGACCAATTAAATCGCATCTAATTTACATACGTATGTATGCATGTGTGTTCAACAAGAATGCCGTTATCAGCGGCCATTGTTTGCAAATCTTTAAAGAAAGCTTGATAGCCAATCAACTTCTGTCAACGTGCCATATTAACTGATAGGGAAAAAATGATCATTTTTAAAGTGAATGAATTCGAGCGATGAAAAGTGTAAGGCCAAAAAGATAATGCAGGAAGTGAAATGAAGCTTCTTAGACGAAGACAAAACCAAAATTGTATTCAAGAACGGTAAAGACTTTGTGTGTTTAGTGGCGTTGGAAGGAAATTGTTCATTGTTGCTGCTGTCAGGAAATAGAAGATATTTGGGGCAAGCAATGTAAAGAAATCAATCCGAATTGATGTTTCGACCTCTGACACGCATACTTAAGGATTTAAATTTTTATTCCGACAGACATTATTACAAATACTATAAAAACATAAATTAATTTTCTTAAATACTATTTATTTACAGCATTGCCAATATAAAAAAAAAAACCATAGACAATCTATCTCTTTAAAAAATTGAAAATTTTCTTGCTATTTTTAATTGTATTGTATAATCGTAAACTGAAAATGAAAAAAATAAACAAAATTACATAATTATTCATTTATACCAAATATGAGGGTCTGCAATAAAACACACACATACACACACACACAGTAGTGGCCGAAAATTAAAAATAAAACTCAAATTGAAAACGTTCGACTAAATTTAATTGGGTTATTAACCTAAAACGCCATAATTGTTAAGAGACCGAACGACCAAAACTGCAGACCCCAAACAATAGCAACAATTACTTGGTAGTTTAGTTCACTTTAGTTGGCTGGGTGTATGACCAATTTTATTTTATTTTGGGTTAATATTTTTCAATTTTTTTGTTTTGTTTTGTTTTTGTTTTTTTTTAGCCATTTGTAGGCCAATCGAATCCATAAGTCACGACTTATTTCACAGTCATTTTGTACAAATTATAATCACGCACTCTTTTCTTTTTCTATACCCTTCCCTATCGATACACGATACATTTGAATATTTCATACAAAAATTTCTAGTAGACAAAGTGACTAACTAAAGTGCCAACACCGCCAGGCTCTCTCAGCCATGAAACACAACAGTGGGATTCATAACACACCCAAAAATATTATGGAAACCAAATATGGTGGCATTTATTGCGAGGGGGCAACAATAACGTAACAATAACTAACTAATGGGTGGCAATGGTGATGGTGATGGTGATGGCGATGGCGTTGTTCATAAGTTAAAAAAGGGTATGCGATCTTAGTGTGGCAATAGAAAGAAAGAAAGAAAAAAAAAAGCATTTGGAAATATTAATTATTAAATAATAATTTTTTTTTGTAATGTTACCTGTTTAATTAACAGGTGTTTTGAGTATAAATTACTGTGACAATAATTAATAATTCATTAGTTACACATCATTTGCATAGACAAACAGTAGTTGTCTGTCAATTAAAAGAAAAATTTAATTATACGGGGATTTGATTTCATCAATCTAACAAGAAGATGCATATTAAAGTGGTAAATATTCAAGGAGTTGCCTGCATACATCATATATATTTATGCAATGAACAATTTATCTCTTGTAGGCTTTTGTATTGTTAGCTTTGGCTGCCGTATTGGCACAGGCTAAGCCATCAGTGCCTTTTGGTTTTCATCATGGTATACCCGATCATTTGGATTTAGTGCCACCAGTATTGCCACCAGCACATTTCCATAGTGCACCTGTATGGCCAGCACCAGCTCGTTTTTTGCCTGAACCAGCTCCTTTGCTGCCTGCACCAGCACCTCTGTTACCAGCACCTGTAGCAGCTCCTCTATTACCCGCACCTGCACCCTTGCTGCCAGCTCACGCTCATTTATTGCCTGCTCCTGCTCCTCTGCTACCAGCCCCAGCTCCTTTGCTACCCTCTCCCATTGTGCACACTCACACCCACGTAATTCCCGCTCATACAGAAATTCTACCCCCCGTTTTTGAGCCTCTACCATTTGTAGCACCAGTGCCCAGCTATCGCGCTATTCCTGGACCAAAAACCACCACACATCATGTTTCTGTGGGTTATGCCTTTCCCCATTTACACGCAGCTAAATTACATGCCCACACACATGCTGTACCCCATGCTCATGTCCGTGCTCTGCCCTTGACATTAGCCCATCATCATCATCATCATTCACTCTTCTAAGGAATTTCGCCTTTTTCGTAAAGAAAAAGGATTTCTTTAGGATTAATTCAGGTCCTTTAGTCATCATATCATCAAATATATTTATGTTTATATGTATGTATACGTGTATTTATTTAAAAACAAACAAAAAAAATTAATATCTTCATACCAAAGCCTGTACAGTCTGTATACCAAATACCAAAGCTATAAATGTTATTTAGTTTTTAATTTCTGTAATCAAATAATGTTCTAAGCCGTTAAAAATAATTAAAAAAAAAATAAAATTAAATTAAAAAAAATAATAATAAATTCGTTTATCATACGCGACATCAATTCAATTAAATTGTTCATCAATACATGTTGCTGATAATAATCAAACCAACTGTTTTAAAATATACCTTGGATCTCTAAATGTGCCGCGTAAATTTGCAAATTATGACATGCTTAGCTGTTTATAAAATGTGAATATTAATAATTAATTGAATTGATTACGAATTACATCAAATCAATAATAATTATTAGTAATGGCATATTTTCAATATTTATTTGCATTATAAACGGAAAGAAAAATATGTTTCCGTACCTGTTGTAATTTCAATGCACTTGCTAAGAGTTTATTTCTCTAAGTTACTTGACTAAGTCACCCTATGGCAGCCATAAATGTTTAAAATTTCCGTTCCCTTTTCAATTTAGATTTAAAGTTTTTGAAGTTGCCATAGTCTAGTAGGTAGCATGTTGGCTTATTAGACGTAACGCCACGGCTCAAGCCCCAAGTCAGACATCAAAACAAAAGTAAAAAAAAAATATTTCTTCCGCGGCTTTCCTCTCAGGCAAATTTTCTGGCGAAAATTCTGAGAGAAAATAGAAGAAATTACCATGAAAAGTTTCTCAAAAATCTGCCGTTTCGAGTCTACTTTAAACTGCAGGTCCCGCCACTCATCTTTAAAAATAACACACACAATATAATTGGTATGAGAAACTAGGTCGTAATCCAGACGAAAAGAAATCTCAACTTTTTTAACGGACACCAAATATTAAGGGCAATAGCCCTTTCGCCTTTTAGAGGAATGGAAAGACGTTATGGTGTAAAGAATATTGGTAACGAGTTTCTTTTGAAGACCACTGTATACCTCTATCGTCACTTTATTTCTTTTTATTTAACAATCCACACATGTGAGTACATTACCCACTAGGCTACCAGTGCCTCTTTAGCAACTGATCCTTCCATCTGAATTTTAATTTTTTCTCTCTGCTATCGCCTTCAAGTCCATTATCGATACATTTTTATGTCGAAGCATACACGCTTAAGTACTCTGTACTCTGATACGTTTTTCTACAGCTCCGATTTAACGCATATTCGATCCAATTGGTTTCTGTAGCTATTGGATCAAGGATTCCAAACCTGGTTTCTTAGCAATCGGGCGTTGCTTAAAACGACAAATATAGACGACAAAGCCAACTGCTTTCAAATTAGCAAAAGAACTTTGTATATAAGTTGCTCAAAATCGGATAAATATGGACCCAGTGAAGGAAATGGACCTAGTGTGCCTAGACAAATTCCTTTGCGGTCGGTCGTTATTTGGAATACATAATAGAGGCGAATTAAGCGAATTGTTTTCTTAAAATGATCAACAAAAAAGTACTCTACGTAAATACGAAAAAAATGAATTTTAATATATGGCTTTAGAGATTGTAATAATTCATTAAGTTCATATGCATTTCTATATATGAGACAACAAAATGTCGTATTTTTGTGCGTTGCATTTCTTAGGTAGATGACTTGCATTTTTTGAGCGATGAGTTGCTTTCTTTTGGGACGATGACTGGCATTTCTTGGTCGATGATTTGCATTTTTGGGTGGAGTGACTTGCATTTTTTATATCAATGACTTGCATTTTTTGGTAGATGACTTGGATTTTATGGTTGATGGTTTACATTTTCCACAGAAGATGAGTTGAATTTTTTTTACAATGACTTACATATTGGTCGATGACTTGCATTTTTTCTTGTAGATGGCTGGGCATATTTTGGTCGATGATTTGCATTTTTTGTTGATTATAAAAATATTGGCTTCTGCGTCTATATTAGCTTCGTTACCGATATCTCTGGTTATAAGTCATGCTCTATTGTAACAAAAACCGTTTAAGATTTTTTGATACGAAGGTTATCCTGCTTACTAGGTTCATTTTTCTCACAATTTCATTTAGCGATTTAAATAGGGTATCTTTTTTTGAAAAATAAATTTAGCTTCGTCGGCTATATCTTTGATCGCAAATAGTGACCGGCCTTAATGGAAACTGTTTTAAAATCCTTGGTCCAATAGCTATCCAGCCAAATAGATCTGAAGACCACACCTTATAAATTTAATCGAATTTTGTTCGCTTTATGAAGAGCAATTTTTTTTGCTTGTACAAAACCTTACACAGACAACCTTCTAATCGACGAATTGGTGATAAAGATATTCTTCATATTTGAATCAAGATTTGGAGTGACGTCTATATATTGAGTGGAGGAGAGAAATTTACTAACTTTTCTTTACTAACTGTATCTAAAAAATCCTATATTGCCCTAGCCAACACGTATTTTGAAGTAGCTTTTTAACCACTTTGCATTAAATGGCTTCAACTGCAATGAATTATTTTAATTGCAAACAAATTATTTCATAAGAGATTTAAAATGTTTTTCTTTCAATTTTAATCATTGTATTTAAAACCACAATTCATTTGTAATTATTTGAAACAGCAACAACAACAACAAAAACCAAGTAAAACTATTTTAGAATTAAGTCATCCTAGTACAGCTTAATGTTACAATCATTACTGGTTGACTAAACCAGGAATGATGACTGATGTGTTGCTGAAAATGTATGGTGTGGTGTACTTTATATTGCTTAGTATACCCTACTTACTTTATAAGCGATGTTAGAACGTTTGAAGATGTGGGTATTATGGCGCACGTGTCAATAAGGAAACTGCTGGGCTTCAGCCGGAACTTAGGGTGGTTCAAACCAATAACTAACGAATCATTAGCAATTACATTTCATTCTTTTCACAAATTACTTACTTTTCTTTAATTATTTTAACAACAATTTTACAAAAAATTAACAATTTGCCAAGCCACCTAGCTAGGGTGTCTATAAAACCTTCATTACATTTAACTTCTTCAAATAATGTTGACAACATTCAAGCCACATACCGATTACACGCAACTGTTTAACAAATATTTCTATTTTTTCCTTTTCCAATTCGAACACACAATTTAATTTACACTTAAGCCTTAAAAAAATTAATTAAAAATTCAAAACACGTCACTAAACATGCATAAAATACAAGAGAGTGTGGACAACTTCAGTCTTTGGCTAAGCCTTTGATGACCAAAAACGCTTATGCTCTCTTACGCACTCAGTCACTTGTACACTCACTTAGTGTAAACATGTGAAATGATTACAAGAAACGTGCATTATCAATACAATAGGAATATTGTGACAGTCAGTACAGCTGCTTAGTTGGACAGTTAGTCAGGTAAGTGGGCCAGTTAGTCGCTTAAGCTTTATAAATTAGCTCAAGAAATAGCATGAAGAAAATTTTTATGATTTTTTTTATTGATTGAATTGAAATTGAAAGTGAATTTGGAAGAATGGGGACTGAAAATGAGCTCTATGGTCTTAAGTACTTGTCTGATATATCATATATATATTCCCTCCAGGCATGATTTAACTTCATTAGCCAGAAGGGCAGATGAATGGACTGACATACTGCAAAAATAAAATGTTTATGAAAGGAGTTCAAAGAATAGGACACCTAAGGCTCTAATAGAAAGATCAGGTTGGAAAACACCTCACGACAATTGAAGTAAAAAAGTTAAAAAGAACGAAGCATATGAAATTGAATAGACACACTCACGGAAATCTATCTCTGAGATGACCTGGACAAATCTAAAAGCTAGTAGAGCCTATGTATTGAACTGGCATAATTGGCCCTTCAGACATGATTACTCCCTAGCTTTACAAATAATTCACATTTTGGTGTTAATTTTATTCAAATGATAAGTTATGGCAATAACTAGATTCAATGAAATGTACCTTTTCTCTTAAATATTGAAATTGAAATGGTCGCAATAAAAATATATTTTTAGCTTTAGAAATAGTCCTCTACTGTTGCTAGGCAATGTCGTTAGAGGCCATATTGCTAGAGGCCATATTGCTAGTGGCCATGGTGGTAGCGGCTATGTTGCTATTGGCCACGTAGCTAGCGGCCACGTTGCAGAGGCCATATTGCTAGTGGGCATGTTGTTAGAGCATATGTTGCTATTGGCCACGTTGCAGAGGCCATATTACTAGTGGGCATGTTGCTAGCGGCTATGTTGCTATTGGCCACGTAGCTAGCGGTCATATTGCTAGAGGCCATATTGCTAGTGGGCAAGTTGCTAGCAGCTATGTTGCTATTGGCCACATAGCTAGCGGTCATATTGCAAGAGGCCATATTGCTAGTGGGCATGTTGCTAGCAGCTATGTTGCTATTGGCCACATAGCTAGCGGTCATATTGCTAGAGGCCATAGCTGAGGGGCAAGTTGCTAGCAGCTATGTTGCTATTGGCTACGTAGCTAGCGGCCATATTGCTAGAGGCCATATTGCTAGTGGCCATGTTGCTAGAGGCTATGTGTTATTAGCGCTATATTGCTAGAGGCCATACCGCTATTAGCCAAGTTGCTAGTGCCAATGCAGCTATTGGCCATGTAGTTAGCGGCCACGTTGCAGAGGCCATATTGCTATGGGCACGTTGCTAGCGGCCATATTGTTAGAGCCATATTGCTAGTGGGCAAGTTGCTAGCAGCTATATTGCTATTGGTCACTAGCTAGCGCCACGTTGCAGAGGCCATATTTTTTAGTAGTCATGCTGCTAGCGGCTATACGCTGCAGAGGCCATATTGCTAGTAGGTTGCTATTGGCCACGTAGCTAGCGGCCATATTAGCCATGTTGCTAGAGGCTATGTTGCTATTGGTTATGCAGCTAGCGGCAATATTGTTAGACGCCATGTTGGTGTTGGACAAGTAAGAAGTTTAAGTTTCTTCTGATCTGAAAGGTTTTAAATTTTTTTAACTTTTTAAATAAAAAGGATTTGTGACGCGATCAAAATAGAGTTGTTTTGAGAGTTGCTTTCATCTTCAGACTTTTAAACAAGAAATGATCACTCCGAATTAAATTCGGAGAATAAAGCCAATGAACTAGCAATTCTAGCCCATAACAGGAGGTCGGCGCATCTCTCTACTTTCTTTGTCTCTATCCCACTTTTCCGTTAATCTATTTATCCAGAATTTCTTATTATGAACATCAGGGGCCATTGCAATCTGATCAGTCGAATGGCTTTCCATAGCTGTCCGGATGTGAGAAGTTTGGTTGTAATCCTGACTGAAGGGTTGTAATGACCAATTACGAAGTGTGTTAGTTAAATATCGTAATAAGTTTCGAAATAATAATAATAAGACAGAAGCATACAACAGCTATACACTGCCTATAGTAGCATGTCAATTGGAAAAGAAAGGTAAGCAAAACTGAAATATTTTTATTTGAAATTCAATATTCGTTGCCGCATAAAAAGTAAGCAGCAAGCACAGCTTGAATACCATCATATATAGTAAATGTGTGAGGTGTGTGTGTTTGTTTGTTTGTTTTTTTTAATTTAATTTTTTATTTATTATGAAACTTTATTTATTTATTTATTGTGTTTTTATTGTGTTGATTTTTTTTAATGCATAAAAAATCAAATCAAACTTATAGCCGGTAATTGTTGAAATGCATTTAAAAACTGTTTTTGGGGAACAAATTTTTGCAATGTGTTGGCTTTAATGGTGTCTTCTTGGGAGTGAAACAGTGGGGTGTATTGAGGAAATCAATTTAAATTTAAATGAAAGTAAACTAAACTGTTACATTAATTTTAAACTCTTTTAGATTCAATTGGCTGGCCGTAAAATAATAAACAAATGTGGGTGATTGTCAATTGAATGGGAAAAAAAATTTTTTTTTTGGTAATTTTTTTTACCAACGTTAAAGACCTTTACAGTTTTGTGTAACTGGAGCATAGCATAGCATTGATATGCAAAGAAAGTCCATTTTTTAAAGGTTGAATTTATTTTTTACAATTTATGGCATGATTTTATGCAAATTTAGTTTGGTTTTGTGCCAGTTTTTTTGGGGAATCGATATAAAAATCAATTGCAAATGTTTTGTGGATATCATAACTCGTTTTGGTTTCCTGTTTAACACATCCTTCTTTTTATTAACCTCTTACTTCCTTAATTTGTAATACCTTTCTCAAGTGAAATGGCAGCTAAATACGTGGTAAGTTAGAAAATTTTGCAAATCTTTTGAAATTTATTTTGAGAATAAACAGTTTCGCATCTGGTTGCACCCTATTAAGTAGGCGTAACGTACATACAAACATAATTGGTCATTACAACAATTTGTTTTGTTATGATTACAATCTAGGAACCTACAGTTTCGAATGACAGATTTTTTTGAGAAACTTTTCATGGTAATTTTATTTACTCTCAGAGTTTTTGCCAGAAATCTGATGAGATTTAGTAACCGAAGAAATATTTCCTTTCGTTCGTGATGTCTAACCTGACGTTTGAACCGTGGGGTCAAGTCTAATAAGCCAACACACTACCTACTAGACTACGGCGACTACTGCGTTAGATACTGGACCGAAAATATCTTGTAAAAAGTTTTTTTCCAATAAAAAAAACTAGCCTCCCCATTTGGATAAAAATCAAGGTGATGGCCGTGTAGGTTTCTTATCTGCAGAACAATATGGCTCAGTCAGTCTTAAGTTTCTTTTAACTCAGCAAAAAAATGACGTTTCGAATCTTGTCATTCGTTTCCTTAGCATTCAATTACTTTGTTCAGTGTCATAAAACAAGTTTGTCTAATTTTTTCAATTACACGGTGATTGGCTTTCTATAGCAGATGCTAGAATGACAGGGTTGCCATCCGCCTTTGGATAGAAACAACGTCTCTTGTTAAACGGATGCTCATCGAGAAGGACTAATCTTTCTCAATCTTAATTTTTAAAATTTGAAAATCATGATGATGAGAACGCCTCCAGGATAATGAAATGCTTATAGACAAAGTCTCTTTAATCAAGATTACAGCCTTGCTTCTCACACCACCCATGTTGTGTGAGTTAATTCTACCCATGAGTGTCTGGACCTACAGGGGTTTTTGTCCAATAAGCCAACATACTAGAATTTGTCTTTATTTCTAGCCACAAAATCTTTTTTAAAAACTTCTCATAAGCTTCCTCAAAAACTATTTTAAATTAAATTTCCTTTAATTTTCTTTTTAGATTTTTGCCGTTGTTGCATTGTGTGCTACACAAGCTTATGCGGGTTATCAAACATTTGCTTCAACCTACAACTCCCACAGCATTAATCATGCTGTAGCCTATCCTGTAGGTGGCTCAAAAGTTGCAGTGCCTGCTGTAGCTGCCACACCAGCAGTAGCTGCTGCACCGGCTGTAGTGGCCTCGCCAACTTTTGCTGCTACACCCGCCATATTTGCTGCGCCTACCACTGCAGGTGCTGCTACTACTCCAGGTGTTGCTCCTAAACCTGCTGTTGGTTCTACCCCATCCACTGCTTCTGCACCTGCTGGTCCTCAATCTGCTGCTTCATCATCACAATCATCATCCCAATCACCAGCTCCAGCCAACTCTAATGCTCCCACTCAAGTGTCTTTCTCTGTACCCTCTCATGGAGGTTTTGCTGCCACATCTTTTGGCTTTGCTGCTCCCGGTAAAGTAACATTTGCTGCTGGACCTGCTTACGCTGCTGGTCACACTTATGCTATTTCTCCCGCTTATGCTGCTGCTCCAGTTTATGGTGCTGCCCCTGCCTATGCTGCTGCTCCTGCTTATGGTTATGCCGCTCATCCTGCCTTTGCCGCTGCTCCCGCCTATGCTGCTGCTCCAGCTTACTCTGCTTATGCTACCTACGGTCCTGGCTCAATTGTCTTTGGAGCGCCCTCTAAAGTAGGTTTTGCCGCTGCTGCCCCTGCTGCTGGTTCTCCCTCTAGCTCTGCCCCTGCTTCTAACCCTGCTTCTGCCTCTAGCTCTGCCCCTGCTTCTTCCCCTGATTCTGCATCTGCTTCTGCCCCTGCTTCTGCCCCTGCTTCTGCTCCTGCTTCTGCTCCTGCTTCTGCCCCTGTTTCGGGATCTGTTGCTTTTGCTGGTGCTGCTGCTCCTTACAAAGTTACCTTCTCAGGTCAAACTTTTGCTACCCCCTATAACCCCTATGCCGCTTGGTAATCACGATTAAAGCAGAAATGCAATTAAACCACACACACCCCCCCCTCTCCCCATTTCAAAATTATTTATTATTTTCACTTTCATATTTTGTAAAAAATTTTTTATGATTTTGTTTTCGTTTTTAATTTCTTTAGTTTTTAAGTAATGCCACTTTCCCACTACAAAAAAAAAAATGTTAATAACGGTTAATAAACAAAAAAAACAAAACAAAAATTATTTAAACCAAATAAATAAATAAATTTGAGTCTTACTTCATCATTATGCGGAGTCGTATGACTAAACCAGTTCCATAGAAATTCAATTCAATTCAGCAGCATCATTTCAAGTTCAAATTTCATAAAAATTTATTTGCATATGCGCATAGACTTTTGTGTGTGAGTGTAAATGTTTGTTTGGTGTTATGGTATCTTGATGTGATGTCTCTTTATAACAGATTTGTATGTCAATGCACGCCACATGTTACAATCCAAAAAGCATAAAAGGTTTTTGACTTCTTAAATCAATTGACACAAATACGCATTCAATAATAAAGGCAATAGCAACAAATTTGCAGAAAAAAAAATTGCTTAAAAACTATTGTTTATTGGTTTGTATATGGTATTGTTTATTGTTTGAAATTAATATCGATTGAAAAGATTCATTTTGGGTCAATATAATATTCATAATTTTATTTTTTCTTTGCTTCTTTGTTACAAATAAAAAACATAAGAAAACAATAAATTGTTGAATTTATTTCCGGTCCTTGAATGATTTATTTGTACCACACACACATACACACACATATACCACTGAAGATCTTATAAGGCGAACAGAAATGTCTATGAAACAGTAGAAGCTCAGCTCTTATATCTCTATCTGTAAAGGACATAGCAGTCCATTGGCAACCATAGAATACTCAAAACGTCTTAAATGCTGTACTAACGGTTAGACCAATTTTGCAATTCGACATCATCGTATGACATCCCCCTTAGAAGAGGAAGATATAACGTTCAAAGTTGAATAAGTTGCAGAGGAAAAGGTTTTTGTACGTTTTTCCGATGCTTGCTTTAGTCCTGAACTATCCAACTTGGAAATGATGACAAAATGTTTTCTTCGTTTGAAGAGTACTGCAGATTGTATTGGAATACATGGCTACAATATTCCGTAAAAGTATTCGTATTTTTTAATACTAATCTTAAGGCAAAGTAATCAAGTAAACGTACACGTGGGGTTTGGAATACTTACTTACATACATGCATACATAACTGATAATTACAACTCTTCAACCAGGATTCGAACTAGTTTCTCCCAACACTTATGTTGTGTGTGTTAAGTTTATACATCATTGGCGGGACCTACAGTTTTAAAGTCAACTCAGAACGATAGAGTATTTGAAAAACTTTGGCCAAAGGTGATATTACAGTACCAGTCTAGTAGTTAGTTTGTTGGCTTATTATACGAAAGGCCAGGGTTCGAATCTCAGGTCAGACATCAAAGAAACGAAAAAAAAAAATATTTCTTCGTCTACTTCCTCTCTCAAGAGATTTCCGGCAAAAACTCTGAGAGTAAATAAAATAAAATTGCCATGAAAAGTTTCTCAAAAATCTGGCGTTCATGTATAAAATTAATACACACAACATAAGTGGTGTTAGAAGCTAAGCCGTAATCCTGCCTGGAGAGTTGTAATGGCCAATTATGTATGTAATGTACCAGTCCTATGAGATTTAAGGGGTGAGAGTGTTTATATTCTCTCTAGTAAACAAAAACTTCGTCTTGATACTGTAGAAGTTGCAAATAATCGATGGACGGTTCAAAATGACTACC